>JAQGBH010007752.1:0-10585 GCA_034698265.1 Sminthurinus aureus | reverse complement strand
GGACCATTTTTGGCAAGTTTCTTTTAACACTGCAAATGTTTACAAGTTCCTACCGGTTCCTCACAATTATCTTAAGTTAATAATAATCCCGCACAATTTTGGAATGTTCCTACCAATCCCGCACACCTTTAGCATATTCCTACCAATTTTAGCATATTTCTACGAATTCCGCACACTTTTAGCATGTTAGTACCAATCCCATTTCGTTTTTACAAGTTTATGCCAATTTCCTCCCATTTTGAATACGTTTTCACTAATACTGTCAGCACCGTCTTCAAGAAAGTTTCAAAAATTCAGAAATTTTTCAAAAGTTTCTACTTATCCCACAGTTTAACAATTTTGTAAAAATTCAACTCATTTTTTTGAAGCTACGAAAACAGCAATTTTCTCAGTTTGGTAGAATTTTGTTCGAAATGTCACAAACATTTTTGTACTCCAGAACGTCAGCGCCATGTGATTTTGTATACCGAAACCAATGCGTAACACGTTCAAGTTTGGAAATGGCATGCCCATCTTATAAAGCATGTGAAATTTTTAGAAAAATTTCAAACATACACGGAATTCGTACTAATATCTGAAGAATAAACATGTTTGATTTTTAGGGACATGTGACAATGTTTTTGGATTGGCAAAAACATGTACAAACTGTTCGAGGTTGGTAAAAACCTAAGAACGTCTTCGAGATTGACGGAAACTACTGAAATTACGTGAGATTCAAGGGAAAACAAGTAACACAGTAAAAGTGAGCAGAATTGGTAGGAAGCTAAAAGTGTGCGGGACTGGTAGGAACATTCCAAAATTGTGCGGGATTATTATTAACTTATGATAATTGTGAGGAACCGGTAGGAACTTGTAAACATTTGCAGTGTTAAAAGAAACTTGCCAAAAATGGTCCGGGATTGGCGAAAACTTGTAAAAGTGTGCGGGATTGGCAAAAACTTGCCAAAAATGGTGCGGGATTGGCGAAAACTTGTGAAAGTGTGCGGGATTGGCGAAAACTTGTAAAAGTGTGCGGGATTGGCGAAAACTTGTAAAAGTGTGCGGGATTGGTGGAAACATGCTAAAAGTGTGCGGGATTTGTAGAAAGTTGTTAAAATTATGTGGGATTGTAGAAAATCTGTGAAAGATGTGTGGGATTGGTAGAAAGCTGACAAAACATGTGTGGGATTGGTAGAAACATTGTGAAACATGCGGATTTGTATAAAAATGAGCGGGATTGGTTGAAAAAGTACTGGGATTGGGTGGAAACATATCGTCATTGGCTTAAAACATAGCGGGATTCGTATCAAATTGCCAGAAATCAGCGGGATTGAGTGGATAATTAGATAGACTGGTTGGAAACTTAGCGGGATTGAACATATAAGAAATTTGTGGGATTGGTATGAACTTGTAAAAGTTTAGGGCGATAAGTGGAAAAAGTAATGGGATTGGTTGGGATTGTTTGGTATTGATCGGGATTGCCGGGGATTGCTGGGGATTGCTGGGGATTGCTGGGGATTTGTTGGGATTGGGATTGCGGGATTGGGTTTTAGTTTTGCCCTCTGTTTGTGGTGTTTAACGAAGCGTAACAAACCTAATGAGTGGCGTAAAACAAGGGCGCATTTTTATAAAGATTTTTGTTGATAACGTCAGCTTGTTTCTGCAAACTAATCACAAACTTTATTATTTACTTGACATGTTCTGCGTTCGTTAATGCGTAAATATTTCTAAAATAGAACAAGACAATTCAAATTGTTTGCAACTGTAATTAAAATTGCTTTTAGTTGTTCACCCAGAACTTCTTTGTTGTGAATTGCAAATTGTACAAGTGTACGTGTGGACTGTGGACTTTATTTACAAATGAGACAATTAAGTTCCGCCGAAAGAGAAGTTGTTATGGAAAATAACGCCCCTTAAAACAAAGCTACTTATCAAATAAGTGAAGCTCAACGAGCTCAATAGCTCTGTTTAGCTCGGATTTAATCATGTAAAATATCAAAAATTTACAATTTTTTGTTAGTTATGAAATCCCATAGCAACAGATTTGTCTCCTGAGTAACTAATGCCTGTTTAATCACACGTCCAAAAATTGTCATCATTACAAAGGCAAAAGATTTTCTTTGATGTATTTTATTTATGTTATTTTGTTGTGGGTTTTGGAATGTTTCTTGAGAGAAACTTGTCTAACAGTTTTGTACGAACAACCGGAAACTGAGCAACTGAGTTTTGTTGAAGTTTTCCCATTCTCTCTTTTGTGAATGAGTTTATGTGACTTCAAAGTGGAACTTTGAGTAGCCGCGTAATCACAGTTGACCTCTCCACATTTGAACGGCCGTTCTTTTGTATGGAGTCGAGTGTGTTTGGTGAGGTCAGATTTTTGAGCGGCAGCGTATGTACATCCTTTCTGTGGACAGTTGTAAGGTTTTTGGCCCGTGTGGATCTTGACATGATCAGTCACGTGATGTTTCAAAGAGAATTTCTTTCCACAATAATCGCACTCGTGATCTTTCTGACCCAGGTGAATTTTCTTGTGAAGTCCCAAACTGGATCTTTGAGTGAAGGATTTCTCACAAATTTTGCAGACAAAAGCTCTTTTTCCAGTGTGAATCACTCCGTGAGACTTCTTTTCTGAATTGCTTTTGAATTTTTTGTTGCAGTAGTCACACTCAAAATTCAAATTCAACGTTTCAGTCCTCGTCTTCCCCTTTCCCATTTTCACTCTCCTCACAATCTTTCCTCACCGTTTGGTTGTACAATTCAGTTTTGCTAAAAGTTACACAACGTGTTTCAAATTAGTACAAGAAAAACTTTCGTTTTGATTTCGCCAAAATCCCATTTTCATGGTGATCACATACAATAAATAAATGTTTCAGTGAAGCCATATTTTTTAGAAATGAATTAATCCAACAAAAAGTAACAGTTACCTCAAAATTTTAAATATTTGAAAATTGGAATGACGTTAATCACCTTGGCAAAGAAACTTGGAATATATTAAATTCAGTCGTGTGGAAATCTTTTTGTCTCTCACAAAACAAGTCAAGTCTTGGCTTCTACTAAACCTTTTTATGAAATGGCATTACAAATAAAACCAACAAAGTAAGAGGTGGCTCGGCCGTTTCCTTTCTCTTTTTTCTAGAAAAAGTATAAAAAAACAAGCCAATTCTATAACAAACTTTGTTGAAAATGGACTAAAAATTGTGGTCCGAGTTTCCTCCAGCTTTTTGCTGTGTTTTGGATATCTCAGAAATATTTCCAACATGAAAGTTGACGAGTTACACGAAAAAGGTTTGTGGTAAGATTTGAGCGCCGTTTGAAATTTTTATCCACGATTTGTCGATAACCACCTATAGAATTTATTCGGATATTGACATCAGATTTCACTTACCAATCCGACAAAAGCCTGATACAAAAGTAAATGCATTCCTATTCGTTTGCAATGAATATTTGTGGTTACCGAGAAAGAAAACGTTTTTAGACAAATTAAATTGATTACTGTTCAAGGCATACAAAGTTAATATTTGAAATGTTTGATAACCAAAACGACGTGTGAAGGTGTAAATCCTTGAAATCATAATTAACATGACCGTTTCTCATTTATTGTTTCACTCCTAGTTATTTTTAAATAGGGACAAAATCGTACATACTGATTTAACTTGTACCAGTAGGATTTTTTAGGATTTCTTGGTTTTCTCCCCACCCAGTTTACTTTGAAACAGTTTACGAGAACCGTTTTCATTTTCAGCGTTCACTGGTTTTCTCTTTATTCACATTTAATTTCCTGATTCTCTGAACATGACGAGGAGAAACTCGTGTACGAATGCTTAACAGGAGGTTCCGGCCGTTTAAAAATGTGAGTGGTTGATAAGTTTTTACTTACAATCCGGTAATTTTAATTCCAGGAGCTCGAGTGTGGCAAAACCATGACCACGGTTTTGGGAATGTGGCCTGAATCTGAATGGGCTACGCTCAATGCTCAATGCTCAATGCTCGTTCCAAGAGAGAAGAGAAGCCTGGAAAAATACCTGCCACATAAAATGTCAAGCCTGCTTGAAGAGTCTTTGTGAACCTGAAATCATATTTTGAATGGAACGGAAGTTGAAGTTCAACGCCGCTTAATAATTATTAAGTGTGTTGGTACTGGTAGTTCAGAAAGATTTGGAAACTCTGGTCGTAAATAAATATACAATCGAAAGATTCTAGAACAAATAGAAATTTAAAAATACCATCTATTCCGTCAAAAGTAAGTTTGCCTGTTCTCGTCTTAGCATTTGAAGGCAAAATCGAGCCTCGAGCCTTCAGCCACGATAAAAATAATGCTCAATGGCAAGCCAAGAATCATGGCGGTTCAAAATGGGATTCATGCTGCCTGTAAAGTTTTACACTGACTCACGGTTTAGAGTCTTTTCCTCGTTTCGAATATGTGAGAAGGAGAGAGAAAACAAAAGAGACAGGCTGAAAATGCTCTTTGATTCACGAAGCAGCGTAAAGTTGTAAAATTTATGAAAAGCTTGAAATGTAAAACGATCAACATTAACTTAAAGTTTTGAAAAATAATTTCTAATTGTTAGCTTTGTCACAAGTCACGAAAACGGCCAGTGTTTTTGATTAACTAAAAATAAAAAATATTTTTATTTACATTCAAATTGACAGAGTTTGAGAAAAACTGACAAATTAAAAAGGATCATCAACCAAAGTCAACAAAAATTAAGAGTGTTTGTTTCAATTTCTTGAACTCGGATCAGAATGTCGACGAATTTGGTGACTTTTCAAGCAGCTTTTCTAAGCTGCAGCATACGGACAAGCGGAACTGGAAAATGTGCATTTGAAAGGTCGAATTTTCTCATGAACTGCTCTCACGTGCTTACTGACATCATCCGCACCCTTTGCTTCGTAAGGACATCCGTCGACTTTGCATTTGTATGGAGTTTCCTTCGTGTGAATTCGCAAATGTCTCGTTAAATGACCCGATTGATGACTGGAGTAGTCGCAGATTCTGCATTTGTACCTCTTCTCTGAATCTGGGCTGTGGATTTTCATGTGCTTCTTGAGGCAAACTTTGCTATTGGTCTTATACTCGCAATTTGGGTGTGAACAAAGCAGCGTCTTTTTATTGTGCGTTTCAAGATGTGTAGTCAAATAGCCTCTTAATTTTGCTGAGGACTCGCATCCGTTTTGGGAGCATTTGAAATTTTGCTTATTTGAGTGAACGCTGTTGATGTGCATTTTAAAGTTACCTCCTGTTTTTGCTTCATATGTACGGACACAAACCGCATTTGAACGGTCGCTGTGGATTTTCTTCATGCGTCTTCAGGTGCTCAAGAAGCATTTTAGTACGAATCTGAAGTCGCAAATGGAACATCCAAATGGTTAACCTGCATAAAAAACGGGTGACTAAAACGAAACACGAATATTTTATATTCAGTAGTCAATTTATTCACTACAATCCAGATATTTTGGTGCCGTTTATTATGTTTTTAGGCACATCTTAAACTCCGACTTCAGTTTAAACTCAAATGCAAAAGAACAAAAATCTTAGTGCATGTTTTCTTTCAGGACAAAATTTCAGGACGTTCCGAAATGGCTTCGAAACAGGAATTCTTCACTTTAATTGCTGATTACAACGAAAATTGGCCGTTTTTTCCAACAACTCTCGAAAAGCCTGCGTTTAATATTTCATAGAAACATTCCCAAAAATTAACTTTCATGATAAAACGACCAAAATTCATGTACATTTTTCAAACGGCGTCAATTTGTGGCAGATAGAAATGGTTTGTTACGAACACTTTCTTGACTAATTTAACGCCGTTTAAATGTTTTACACTCATTTTAGCACAAATTCATATGGTAGGTAATTGAACTTCACTAATCCATCTGTTGAATTGAGACAAATGACGAATGAATGCTGAAACTATAGGGACAAATGTAGGCATTTAAAGGGAAAGATTTTTTGAACAAACGGGAATGTCCAAGCAAATGAATTTCGTAGAAATTGCGGCCCGTTCCACCTTGACTGTTGATTGTTGACTGTAGACACGTGTCTATTATTTCTCTCGTCAATTACATATAATTTTATACCAAACTGTTAGTCGTAAAGCACAAAACACAATGCACAAACCTTTTTGCACCTCTCTCCTTCCTGCTAAAAAGAGAGTATCAAAATTACTGAGAGGCTTAAAGCGTAAAGACAAGGAATATTTGTATAATGATTTTTGCTCAAGACTTGAACTTGTTTGAGTCAACTAATCACAAACTTTATCCATCATTTGACAAAAGGAAATAATTACTTGAGGCCCCCAAAAACAAACAAAGTGCTCCCAAAAACGAACAACTCGGTCCCCATTTTCGGTCTTTTAACATATGTAATATTAGTCGTGTCAGTGTTTGTTTTTGGGAGTTGTTTGTTCGTTTTTTGGTGGGGGCTTAAATTTTGATGGGCCATTTTTTGGAGGACCGATTTGTTTAATTTTGGGGGCCGCTTATATCGTAAGCCATTTGACAAATTCCACCTTCTTCAATGCGTAAACATTATTGACCTGGAGCAAGACAACTCGAATGTTTTGTTACTGTAATTGAAATTGACTTTCCGCTGTTTATCCAAAACTTCTTCATTGTAAGTTGTACATTGTGCATTGTAGAACATCGAAAATTCAGACCATGAGCAACAACTTTTGGTTTAGGCACAGCCTCACACAAATGACAGATTTTTCATGAGAAAATAGATGATTTTCATGACAAAATGGAAAGTCGTCCAATATGACATGAAACGTCATTTTGAAATGTCAACAAGCTCAAAGCTCAATCATCAATCTCATATCTCATTTGACATTTCAAGTCAATAATTCTTCAAATGGCATGTACAAGAAGCAAGAAGCAACTGAAATCGCGTTTGGATTTCAAGTTAAAAGGAAACACAATTTACAAGAACAATTGATTAAATAAACCCACTAAATTTTTGAGCCCATAGAAAATCCTCCTGAGCTCTGGAATTTTGTGTTGGGGAATGATGGAACAAATCAGATTTGACAGTGATCGGAAAATTTGGAGGAATTCAACAGAATTTACCGTCGAATCCGACGCCGAATTCAAGACACTTTCATTTCCTGACTCCAACATTCATCTCATCTTTCAAATTTGGCTCCTCTTTCTCATTCTACTTACCGCTGCAGTTTCTAAGGAACTCAGCCTCAAATAAATCCACCGAGTTTTGCGTACAGTTGCATTTTCTACTAAAACAAACGGCAGATGATTTGATTTTTTTGAAAATAGTCATTGCTACAGGATGTTTAAAATTTGGTGAGTAAACTGCCTTTCCGGCTGACAGATGAGACAAACCTAAACCCCATTTCGACGTGCAAATTTAAACAGGCAACGACGATAGTAGCCGCATCACTTGCGAGTTGGTTGGTAAAAGCAAGCCAAAACTGCACACTCTTTTTGAAACCGCAGCGAAAAGTTGAATACTGAATGCAATAGCGCTGTTAATGTTGATGAGATGATCAAGCACGAAAAAAAACATTCAGCACCACGGAAAATTCAAAAGAAAACGGAGCTTTTATCCAACGGATGATTACGGAGCAATTTATTTTTGTAGTCCAAACGTCACTTCTGTGTCATAATTCCTTGTTCTATCTTTTTCAATGTAATTTTTTTATATTATGTTTCTTAAATGTAAAGCACCATTTGTAACGTCGGTCATTGTTATTTGTAACGCCAATCTGAAATCTGAAAACCTTTCACAGCATTATCTGCAGCGGAACTGAAGGATTTGCCGCTGTGTAAAAATACAAATACAAAATGGCAACGGTATTTCCATTATTCTTTTAAATATATCCTGATGCTCTTTGATACACTGAACAACATTTCTTCAACCGCTCGAAATATTCCTAACTGGTCATGAAAAGTTTTTAAGGACGAAATTTATGTTCCAGTTCAAGCTGTGATGACGTTTACTACAATAAACCTCATGATAATTATTATTAACAAGCAAAAGGATTAAGATGATTATAAATACACAAGTAAAACCCGCCCGTCACATGACGGGCAACATAAATCGTAACCCGTGGCTCAGGAGTCTGTAGTTTTTAGGAAGCGAAGCTGAGTATTGTAATACTCGTGTACGTCCGTCCGTCCGTCCGTCCGTAGCTAATCCACACGCGTCATACGCCATCTACCGTCAGATTACAGAACACGAGTTCTATTGGTTAAAATGACTTTGGCCCGCCCCAAAGTGGACACAAAGTGTCTTAGTTATGGGGTTTAGGGCTGTTTGGGGACATATGACTCATATGAGGATTGGAATGTTGTTGTGTGTGTCGGATTTCCATTTTAGATATAACGGCGGAGTGACGTGAGTGCCAGCTTCGCTTCCGGAGCTTAAAGCTTGAGTGCTTTAAAGGCGATATGAAATCTTCACGAAGTGACGATTTTTGACTTTATTATATTATCCAGCACAAAACAATGTACGCGTAAACAATTTTTTTGGGAATTTGTCTAGAACCTGACATAGACCCCCTCGCCATCGGATACGGATTTTATAAGAGTGTTGGATGAAAAATTCTGCAGCTGCACCACAATACCTCAATTTGCATTTCTTTCTATAAAATCATTAATAATAATTAGCAACAAATGATTTTTATATATTTACATAGAATTTCAAATTAAATGTGACAAAATAGACAGAATGATTAACAAAAAGCACAAGTCAACGACAATTAGGCCATTGTTGTTGTGTATTTGAACTTGGACTTTAATTAGAATGTCGATTTCGCTCGTGTCTTTTCAAGTAGAATTTTCTAGTTGCAGCATACAAACAACCGGAATCAGAGAACGAACATTTGAAAGGCCGAATATCCTCATGAACCACTCGAACGTGTTTCGTTAGATCAACGGACTGTTTTGCTTGATATTGACATCCCGGAATTTTGCATTTGTACGGCGTTTTCTTTGTGTGAATCCGCAGTTGCAAGGTCAAGTCATTCAACTAGTGACTGGAGTAGTCGCAGATTCTGCATTTGTATTTCTTCTCCGAATCTGGACTGTGGATTTTCATGTGAGATTTCAGACACTCTTTCCTGTTGGTTTTATACTCACAATTCGGATGAGGACATGTCAACGTCTTTTCTTGGTGAGTTAAAAGGTGCTGAGTCAAATCGCCGTTTGTTTTTCCAGAAAACTCGCCTTCAATTTGTGGACATTTGAAATTCTTTTCATTTGAGTGAACCGTGTTCATGTGATTCTTAAGGTTACCGCCAGTTTTTGCTTTGAACGGACACAACTCACATTTGAACGGTTTTTCTGGATTTTCTTCGTGAGTGGTCATGTGCTGAGTCAGATATCTCTTAAAGACACATTTGTAGGAGCAAACGGAAAGCGGGCACTCGAACCGTTTTTCCTGGAGATGAATTGACTTGTGATGTGCCGTCACTTGCGTCAATGAGGAAGCCGAGTAATTGCAGTCGGATTCTTGACATATGAACGGTTGCTCCTGGAGATGCGAGCGAATGTGAATTTGCAACGTATTCTTCCATGCTGTGGAAAAATCACAAAGATTACAACTGAAACGCCATTAGCCCGTTTGAACTCGATGATGAATTTCAAGAGCAGACGCATCGCGACATTGCTTTTCACAGTATTCCCAAATGTGACTTAAGTTCCGGATTTTTCCGTTGGAAACGGTTGACATTTTTTTCAACTTTCAACATGCTGTGAACACTACAAAAACACTTCAGTTTGGTTTTTAACTTGAAGGTTTTGAGAAATTGGGGTCTTGGCTTGGTCTTGGCTTCCGACTCTTCCGGTTGGTGTTTTGCTGGAACAGGAGTCGACAAAATACTAACATTCCGTTTAACACCTTAAAACGTTTCCTCGGCCTTTCTCTTTATTTTATTTTTAAGCTGCCTTGAGCCACAAAACTCTAAAAATAATCCTCAAGGGCAAATCAAGTGTGTTGAGAATTAGGTTCTTGTTCGACTGTACCTTTGTCTCTGTATTTAAAGGATCAAAGTATACTTTTTCACATTCCAGTTCAAAAAGCAGAAGAAAATCTCCAGGTAAAAAGGGACAGGATCAAGTTTCAGTCAACGGATTAACCTGCATAAAAAACGGTTGGTCAAAAATAACCCAAGATATTTGATACATTGTATCAAATATACAGCGCATTTGTTCATTATTTCACAAATATTTTGATGCCGTACGTTTTTGAGCATATCCTAAATCCGGCAACAGTTTCAAGTTAAATGCAAAAGAGCAACAATTTTAGTACATGTTTTCTTTTGCGACAAAAATTCCAGGACGTTCTGAAATTGCTTAGGAACACGAGTTCTTTGCCTTAATTGAAAAACACGACAAAAATGAGCCATTTTGTAACAAATCGTGGAAATTCTGCGCTTAATGTTTCATACGACAACAAGACTCTCTCGGAAACTTGCATACTGAAACGCAGGAAATGTTTGTGAATAATTCAAACGGCGTCAAGCTATGGTAAACAGAAATGACAAGCCAAGAGCATTTTCGTGACTACCGTATTCCTCCAAATAATTCCCCCCTTATGGGATTAAGCATTACGTACATACCAAACCTTCAAATAGTTCCCCAGGGGAGTTATTTG
>JAQGBH010007751.1:0-10589 GCA_034698265.1 Sminthurinus aureus | reverse complement strand
ATTCACCATTCACCGAATCAAAATATCAAAATTCCGAGTGGAAATTTATTCAACTTGAAACAGTTTTGAGTTTTGAGGTTTTTTTCTAAAATGGGGAAAATCCTGCTTGTTTTTCTCTGTGTTTTTGCTCTGGTCATCTGCGACTTTAGCGCCAGTGTTCAGCCTCAAAATCCCGATTCCAGTACAACAAAAAATGAAATTCCTCTGGAATTTCGGACAAAAATGAAAGAGCTTGAAAAATTTCACGGGGAATTCAAAAGCTTTAAATCATCGCTCGTTGAACTGACTTCTGCTTTCGTCCGCTTTCATCAGACTTTAATTGCAAATGGAACTGGATCAACTGGATCAACTGGAGAAAATAAAGAGGCTGCAAAAACAACAACAAGGACAGAATCAACAACAACACTAAAACCGACAACGTCAAGGCCAAGAGAACCACCGATCCCAGGTAAATTTTGTATGCAATTAGAATTAAAATTTTAAAAGTAATTGAATTCTGTTTTGTCTTGAATCTTGAAATATTACCAATAAATTGTCAATTTCAACACTGCATTTCAGTATCAAGGTGTCCACATTTTTCAGCAATTTGGCCATGCATTTGTGCAAAGTATCACGGAAAATCTGAAATCGTTTGCCGGGGCTCAGTAATAAATGAAACGAGCATTGAAAATTCCTTGAGAGAACTTCGTCGAGTCAATCAAATTCCCGAGGATCGCGGATTTGACATCATCAGATTTGAATTAGAAAACACGAATTTGACTCAGTTGGACCTGGCGCCTTTTTATGGCAGTCGAGTGGACACTTTTCTAATTAAAGACAATTTCAATTTGACCCAGGTGGTGACCTCTGGCGATCCGGAAGATCACGGGTCAATCCACATTGAAGACTTGTCCATTTGGTCGTCTCCCATAACCAGAGAAGGATTTGGAGACACTTTCAAATATTTTGCAAACAAAATGACCGCATTTTTGGCTCTTGGACTTGACCTGAACCTCGACCTAAACAACAGCAACAACACTGAACAGGATGAATCCGAATTTCTCCCTGGAATTTCCGCCCTCACAAATCTCATCACTTTGACCTTTAATAATTGTAAAATTAGTGGAAGTTTGACCAGCTCCCATTTTAATTTCAAGGAATTCCCAGGACTTCGATGGATTTCTCTGCAAAACAACAAAATCGACGGGATCGGATCGAACGTTTTTCCTTCGGGTGTTTCCAATATAATTCTAAGCGGAAATAAATTGAACGAGACTTCAATTCACCCAAATTCCGGGATCGCTCAAAATGGCAATGGAACGAAACTTTTCTTGAGCTATAATCAAATCACAACTTTACCCGCTCCCATTTTCCAGACTTTCCTCCAGGCCCATATCGAAAACAAACTTGAACTCAGGGGCAATCCCCTGATTTGCGATCAAAAAATCAGTTGGCTAAAATCACGACGGGCGGAATTTCAGCCGAGGGTAGAAGATGCTCATTGTAGTAATGACGAAGGTCGCAGCATTTTTGATTCACATTTGATTCCTTAACAAACCAATAATTTTTACTTTAAAATAAATGATAAAACGAGCATTTGTTGACATGTTTTGCGAGAAATAAAAATAATTGCTAAAGTCCTAATCTAATTCGAAACAAAGCACAAAAAACAAAGAAAGTGGCTTAATTTTAAAATTAATTTTAATCGCTGTTTCTACTTAATTTTAATATTAAAAGCCGTAAAAGATTTTTTGGTTGGTTTGACTTTTTGACCTTTTGATCTTTCGAGTTTGTAATATGTAACCGTGTAAAACTACACAAATGGAAAAAATGTATAAAATAAAATAATAAGACTTTGTGTGAAAATTTTTCCACATCATGTAAAAAAATTCAAGATTCAAGATTCAAGATTCAAGTTGACATTTGACCTTGTTGATTCATATTCATTTTCTCATTCCTATTTTTGTGTCTCTTTTCCTCTTTCCATTTCTCAGTCAATTTTGCCAAAGTCCTCGTACGTTTTTGACTTGTCATATACACAGAAAGACACGGCGTTTCTCAACACTCAACACTCAACACTCAACACTCAACACTCAATAATCAATAATGAATTTTCAGCAGGAAGCAGATTACATAAAATGACGAATGAAGAATGACGACGATAAACTTGGATCTCGTTTCTTTTCCTCTTTTAATCTGGATTCTGGATTTCTGGGTAAATCAAGTCAACTTTATGCATTTGCATTTGCACTTGTGTTTTATCTGCAGAATGTGAACTGACTTGCGAGAGTTGTGAATGTTGAATGTTCATAGATTTTACTCGTTTACTCATAAACTCCCTCCACGTTTCAGCATAATTAATCATCTTTTAAAATGAAACAAACTTTACTAGTAAAAAAGATTCATCAAGTCTCTGTAAAAATGCCCAATTTACTAGAAAATCTACCTTTTCTCGCTGTATAAAAAGAGCGGACAAAGAGGAACAAGAATCAAGCATCAAGCACAATCTGAAAATATGTACACACAAAACAAAACACAAAAGTCGGCACACGAATCACCAAGAACAGAAAATGACCAACAGTAAAAACTTTTGCAGCGTGAACAAAGGAAAAACTTTGGAAAAGAACGTCGATTCACTAAATGTGAATTCCGAGTTGAAACTTATTAAGCTTGAAACAGTTTTGAGCTTTTTTCAAAAACCGGGGGAAATTGTGGTGTTTTTCTTGTTTATTTGCTGCGGTTGTCTGCATCTGCGGCTTGAGCGCCAGTTTTCAGCCTCAAAATCAAAATCCCGAGTCAAATGAAGAAACTGGAGAAGCTCGAGTAAATAATTCAGGTTTGTCCAATTTTTGTGAAAAATTTTAACATTTTTCCCTTTCAACATTTTTTATTTTTTTGTAAGCACATGGAAAAATTAGGAATGCCAAATTACATTAAATCCCCTTCAATTTTCCATTTAGCACTAAACATTTTCCGTGTAAGAAAAGGCAGGACATTTCTCAATAAAAAAGAAAAAAGAAACAGGATGCAGATTAAAATGACAGATGACGAAGATGAACTTTGATCTGGCTTCTTTTCTCTCTCAATCTGGATTTCTCAGTAAGTCTGACTCAATTTGATGCATTTGTTTTGGATTTTGGATTTTATCTGCAGGATGTCAACTGGGAATTGTAAATGTCGATGGATTTTACTCGTAAACTTGGGCCACGTTTCAGCATAATTTTTCATGTTTCATCATCTTTGAAAACGGAATGAAATTTACCAGTAAAATGATTCATCGAGTTTCGAGTGTCGATTGTCCACGACTCGTAAAAAAATTTACTAGAAAATCCATCTTTTCTTGTCGTATAAAAAGAGCAGACGGAGGCGAAGAACATTCAAACACAATCATAAAATCCACACACAAAAGTCAGTAAACAAATCAGCAAAAATCAATAATCAAAAACAGTCTTAACTTTTGCAGCAAAATTAAAAATTGAAAAGTGATTCACCATTCACCGAATCAAAAATAAAATTCCGAGTGGAAATTTATTCAACTTGAAACAGTTTTGAGCTCACAAAATGGAGAAAATCCTGGTTTTTTTTCTCTGTGTTTGTGCTGTGGTCGTCTGCGTCTGCGGCTTGGGCGCCAGTGTTCAGCCTCAAAATCCGGAGTCAAATACAACAAAACAGGAAATTCCTCTGGAATTTCTGACAAAAATGAAAGAGCTTGAAAAATTTCACGGGGAATTCAAAAGCTTTAAATCTTCTCTCCTTGAACTGACTTTTGCTTTCGTCCGCTTTCACCAGTCTTTAATCGCAAATGGAAATGGATCAACTGGAGAAAATAAAGAGGCTGCAAAAACAACAACAACGACAGAATCAACAACAACACTAAAACCGACAACGACAAGGCCAAGAGAACCACCGATCGAAGGTAAATTTGTAAACAATTGGGATAGAAATTTTTAAAATCATTGAATTTCGAAATATTTCAAGCTTAAAAGTTTTAAGTTAAAACTTGCCAATTTCAACACTGTATTTTAGTGTCAAGGTGTCCAGATTCTTCGTCAATTCGGCCATGCCGCTGTGACAAGTATCTCGGAAAATTTAAAATCCGGTGTTCGGGCTCCGCAATAAATGAAACGAGCGTTGAAAATTCCTTGAGAGAACTCCGTCCAGTCAATGGAACTCCCGAGGATCGTAAATTTCCCATCTTCAAATTTGAATTACCAAACAGAAAGTTGACTCTTTTGGATTTGACGCCTTTTTATGGCAGGCGAGTGGACCGTTTGCAACTTAAAGACAATTTAAATTTGACAGGACTGGTGACCTCTGGCGATCCGCAGGATCACGGGTCAATCCACAATGCAAGCTTGTCCATTTTGTCGATCCCAGGTAATTTAGTACACAATTGGAAATGTTTAAAGTCATTGAATTTTGACATGTTTTGAAATCTAAGCTTAAAATTTCCCAATTTCCCAATTTCAACACTGTATTTCAGTATCAACGTGTCCAGATTCTTCAGCAATTTGGCCATGCCATTGTGACAAGTATCTCGGAAAATTTCTAATCGGGTGCTGGGGCTCCGCAATAAATGAAACGAGCATTGAAAATTCACTGAGAGAACTTCGTCGAGCCAATGGGATTCCCGAGGATCGCGGGTTTTCCATCTTCAGATTTGAATTAGAAAACACGAATTTGAGTCAGTTGGACCTGGCGCCTTTTTGTGGCAGTCGAGTGGACCGTTTCCAACTTAAAGAAAATTTAAATTTGACAAAATTGGTGACCTCTGGCGATCCGCAAGATCACGGGTCAATCCACATTGCAAGGTTGTCCATTTGGTCGACCCCGATAACGGGAGAAGGATTTGGAGACACTTTGAAATATTTTTCAAATGAAATGACCTACTTTTTGGCTGTTGGACTTGACCTGAACCTCGACCTAAACAACAACAACAACAACAATACTGAACAGGATGAATCCGAATTTCTTCCTGGAATTTCCGCCCTCACAAATCTCATCACGTTGACCTTTAATAATTGTAAAATTAGTGGAAGTTTGACCAGCTCGCATTTTAATTTCAAGGAATTCGCAGGACTCAAATGGATTTCTCTGTCAGGCAACAAAATCGACAGGATCGGATCGGACGTTTTTCCTTCCGGTATTTCCTTTATTTTTCTGGGCCAAAATAAATTGACTGAGAATTCAATTCACCCAAATTCCGGGATCGTTGGAAATCAAAATCAAACTGGCAGGAAAACGGGACTTGAATTATCCTTTAATCAAATCTCAACTTTACCCGCTCCCATTTTCCAGACTTTTCTCTCAGCCCATCCGCAAAATAAACTTTGGCTCTCGGGAAATCCCCTGATTTGTGATGAAAAACTGAGCTGGATCAAATCTCGATGGGCGGAATTCCAGTCAAAGGTAGAGGGCGCTGATTGTAGTAATGACAAAGGTCGCACCGTGTTTAATTCCAATTTGATCCCTTAACAAAACAATTATTATAACCTTAAAAATTAGTGATGAAACAAACATTTGACAACTTGTTTTGTTAGAAATAAAAATAATTGCTAAATTCCCAATTCGAAACAAAGCACAAACGTGTGGCTTAATTTTAAAATTAACTTTAATTCTAGTTTCTACTTACAATTAATATAAATATTTAAGGCCGTAAAGGATTTTTTGCTTGGTTTGGCTTTTTGACCTTTTAACCTTTTGACCTTCGGAGTTTATAAACATGAATATAAAATTTAAATAGTAAATACGAAATACCTGTACAAAAAATACGCCGAATAAAAGTACACTTTGATACATTTTGTTGTCATCCGCAAAAAAAGAGTGACAATTTTAATTTTAATTCAATGTAAGTTAAAAATTAAGTAAAGTCAAGGATTTTTTGGTTGATTGTTGATTTGACCTTTTGAATTTTGACCTTTCAAGTTTGTAATATGTAAACATGTAAAAATACAAATGGAAAAAATGTATAAAACAAAATAAGACTCTTCGTGTGCAAAATTTTTCTGAGAGTCTAGAGTCTAGAATTTAAATTCTAGAATCTAGAATCCCCGTGATTTGACGGGCGCTTTTACTTGTAAATGAATGACACTCAAAATAATAATAACAATAATAACAATAATAATCTCTGTTTAATAAATTACATGAGTAGGATTGAGTTTGTTGCATTTAATCTTATCATTGAACACTGAACCACGAGTCGTGACTTTCGTCTGCCCATTGTCCATGATAAACGGAATTAAAATTACGGGTATCAGCAAAATCCAAGATTTGAGAATGACATGCGCCCGCACAAACCATATACCCAGAATTCTGTTTTCTGTTTGCATCGCTCCTTTTCATTCTGCATGCATTTACCGTATATGTCCATTTATTAAGCCTGGTCTACTGTTTGAACACTTTTGTGAGTACTGGTCTACTAAATGAAGCTGGCTCACAATATGAAGCTGTTAGCTCTGCGCAGCAATGCACAAGCATAGTATGTACGCACATGAAAAGTGAACGGGATTTTTTGCTCCTTTCACTTTTTCCTGCATAACAAAGCATGGATTACTATTTGAACATTCTCGTTGCTACTGGCTTACTATTTGAAGCTGGCTCACTGTTTGCAGCTGGATTAATAAATGGTCATAATATACGGTATTTTGTGTGTAAGTGTGTACGATTTGCAAGAGATTTTTTACATAAAAATCCACATGACGTAAACAAATTCAAGATTCAAGTTGACATTTGACCTTGAATCGTCTTCAAAGCTATTTTAATATTTTGATATTTTCATTTTTACCAGTACACAAATAAAATTCTCAGTGCAAAATGCAAAAGCCATGGAATTTCTCAATAAAGAAGAAGAAGGACGCAGATAAAATGACGAATGACGATGATGAACTTTGATCTCGCTTCTTTTTCTCTCAATTTCGCAGTAAATCTAAATCCAACTCTAATTTTGCATTTTATCTGAGAAGTGTAAACGTCGATGGATTTTACTCGTAAACTTGTCCATCGTTTAATTATTTTCATCATGTTTTATCATCTTTGAAAGAGGAACCACGTTTACGAGTAAAAGATTCATCGAGTATCGAGTATTGAGTCTCAAGGACTCAGAAAAAAGCCCAGTTTACTGGGAAATCTCTTTTTTCTGGTTGTAGAAAAAGAGCAGACGGAGTCGGACAAGAATCAAACAATCTCAAGATCTATACACAACAAAAACACAAAAGTTAGCACACGAATCATCAAGAAGAGTAAAAACAAAAACTTTGCAGAGTGAATAAAGTAAAAAAAAATGATGTTGATTTTGTGAATTCTGAGTCGAAATTTCAATTTGGTCAAGTTGAAACAGTTTTGAGTTTTGAGCTTTTTTCAAAAACGGGGAAAACCTTGATTGTTTTTCTGGCTGTTTTTGCTGTGGTCATCTGCGTCTGCGTCTACAGCGTTCAGCCTCAAACTCCGGATTCAAATGGAAACTTCCAATCATTTCTCGTTCAACTGAGTTCTGCGCCCTTGGGCTTTCTTCAGACTTTTTCGGCGATGGATCAACTCGAGAAAATAAAGGAAATAAACAAAGTGGAGAAAATCAAGAAACTGGAGAAACACGAAACATTCCGCCAAAACATTCAGGTTGGCTCAATTTTTCTGGTTTTGACAATTTTTTTTGTCATTGTTTAATTTATTTTTGATTGTGAGCACACTAAGATTTAAAATCCTTTGGTGCACTTTCAATTTTGAATTTATTGTATCACCGACCATCACGATCTTCCAAGACTCTTAAGATTAGCTGAGTTGTTTTTTAGTTTTAAGCGCTTACAATTTTGATTTAAAATCAAACGTTTTTCACATCCGGGGTCACAGTTCCTCTGGCTGAATGTTACCAAATTATGAAGTCGGATTTTATGCCAAAACGAAGAGATATGAAAATAATTAACTGATTTTGTCGTATGTAATTTTTTTCAATGTTTATTAGTTCATTTCGTTTGAAGCCCAGTGTTATGTGTTATGTAAGACCGTAAAAGGCAAAAGTGCATGTTTTTTCGTGTATTATGTTTTACTTTTTAATGTCGCTGTACATCACAAAATACGTTTAGTTCATCCGTTTAGAGTTTAGAGCACGTCGTTTTTGACCATGTCTCCTGAGCCAAGTTCTCTGTGCCGTTTATCTGCGAATATTGATAAAAACAGTAAAACTTTTGTCTCAACTTGAATACAACAATATTAAAATATTTTAATCAATTTCAACGTAGATGTGAATTATTTCTTGTATTTTTAATTTTTGGTCTTACACAGGACAGCAAGACAAACCATAAAGTATGGCCAAAAATAGAGACTGAAGTAGAAACAGAGGGAAAAGATCCAAAAGTTGGAGTAGACAAAATCATCTTCCACCCAAGGCACACTGTGTCCTGCGGGTTGACTCCCAGTGTCGTGCAGAAAGTATGTCACCTCAAAGTAATAATATAAAACTGAAGTAATCACCACCAACAGCTGTGTCAAAATCCAGAAAATTATTCCCAAAATCACCGTCACCAGAATCAAATTTTTTATACGCTGTGGATTTTTAAAAATGGTTACATTTTTTAGTGTCTACAGGTCACAATTTAAACTATAATTTATACACACAATAGTGTGTTACCATTACAATAGTATCTTACAGTACTTCTTATAGTATTGATAATTGTGAGAAATATTGTGACTGTTGTCATGGTAGAATTTACAATGCAAAGTATACAACAACCTGATTTTCCTTATCAAATTATTCTATCACGAGCCATCAGGAGTTGAAATTTTTCTCAAAATTCTTCGTTGCCAAAAGAAATCAGATTTCTTCAACGAAGAAATTCGTACACGTTCTGAGTTGCAAGCTCATTGACTATTCTATATAGCACACTATATCCAAAACAGTATACCACTGTTCATATAGTTCATTCAGAGTAACCTCACAATTTTCTTTACAGCAATATAACAAAAAGTACAAAATTCCCCAGTATCCTTGTATCGAGTAAAATTTTCTTTACATAGCTTGGTATCCATGGAGTTTTTTACGATATCTCTCACAATTACCATTACTACAGAAAGTAAAAAGTCTAAGGGTAATACACTAATTTGTTTCTTGTTATTCTTCACTTTCTACAAGATATTTTGTACATATTGCATATTTGTTGCTGAATTTGTAAGAAAGGAGTAAAAATGGTCAATGGTTAACCTACACAAAGAACTCCGATGAGAATGAGAATTCCTTCAACCAAGAAAAATAATATGGGAATCACGTACAAAATTACTGTTAGAACTAGAAACAAAAGTCAGAGGTTTCAGCACCTGTCTCATTTCGCTAAATAACGTTTAATGCTACGAGATTCCAAAGTTATATGTGATGATTATTTTAGGTTAATGGCGCCGCCTAGCGTTAAAAAACGTGCTGCGCATCGCTATAGCCTATTCCTCAACATCATGCGGCGCATTGTCCTAAACTGGTATTTGCTTCCTAAAAATCGGGCTACTTTATGTTTTATATCAAGTTTAGTAATCGGTACCTTTTTGACTCTTGTACTCTTCAAATTCCATATGAAGTTGTGGGGATTCAAATTGAAGAGCACAGACGATGCAGCAAACAAGCAAAGGAATTATTTCTAGCTGTAAACCACAAACAATCACAAAGTTTATATCTGATATCTGATTACTCGTTATTTATTTATTTATTGTAGCATTTCGATTGGAAACTGAATGTAAATATACCAGAATAATTATTCCAATGATGACACATCCACATTTTAACGGATCCTTGCAGCATCCACAGGTCAAGCAACAACATGGCTGCCAAAGCCCTCGGTACCCGCAGCGTCTGTAGTTGTGAAGGTCCTCTCTTACCAAAGTTCGATGACTCTGTCTGCTTCTTGTCATTCTTTTGAATATCCGCTGTGCCTATTTTGATGAAACGTTCAACTCCCTATAACATGGGACCAAATGTGACATGTATTTTTTGCGTATCGTCAAACAATGAAATGCATAACAACCATTGTTTTTTTATAGGTGCTTTTAGCTTTTGCGATCTCAATCACTTTGCTTATTAAGTGTAAAGTTTGTATTGCGTTGTGGTTTTCTTTGGTAACGAAAATCTATAGCAACAAATTTTACTTTTGAGTAACTAATCTTTGCGCATGCGCGAATCAGTGGCCCGCCAGCCCCAAATTTTGATTAGGCACAATTTTTTCCCCATTCTACCTAGTGTAAGATCGGAAAAAATTTTTCCATTCTACCTAGTGTAAGATTGAAATTATGTTCTTAGTTCTATCTAGTGTACAACAAGATCGAAACTTTTTTTCATTCTATCTAGTGTAAGATCGAACATTTGTTATTCATTTATTTTCAGTGAGTTGCGTTTCGGTTCTACAAAAACAACCAAAATTGAAATTTTTTTCTATTCAGGCCCTTTGAACTCTTCGGATCGAGTCGAAATTTTACAGGAAATCGTGGGTAGTATAACGTTTTGCGACAAAAGCGTATAGTTGCACTTCTGTGACAGCAAACTCATATGCTTGTGCTCACTGTCAAAACCGACACATTTGTATTCCACTTTCTGCTTTCGCCAAAGAGCAGCTCGTGCGAGATCTACAAAGAGTGAA
>JAQGBH010007750.1:0-10590 GCA_034698265.1 Sminthurinus aureus | reverse complement strand
CTAACTTCGTTTTGACGTGCGGCACGTTCTGAAAGTGAAAATAGCCTCTGGTACATCATCATAAATCCTTAATGTGAATTATGAATAATGAGTAATAATTAGTAATTGTTGTATGTCTATATAGTATAAATGACTAGTTTTACACTCAAAGTTAAAAAGTATGAGCATTACGGCAAATGCCACAGCCAAGAGCAAATTCTTCTCCAGTTGGTGGATGGAATACATGTAAAGGACACTCTTCACCTTCTAACTGTATCGCTCTTGGACCGGCTGGACAACAAGGTAATTGACTTTTGGGCATGGCAGTAATTCGTTGGAAATCATCATGACATCCGTTACAAAAATGAGTAGTTCCAAAACAGAAAAAGACAGCAACGGAACAACAATATCTACACTTGTACTCAAGAAAATCAGTGCCGTGTCTCGGACAAAGTTGCGCTTGAGAAACGTCACTAAATTACACAGAGAGACAAATAAGGAGATGTTATATATCACATTTTATAATTTTATCTACAGGTGTTGCATTCATATTTGATATTACAATATGCACATAATATATACTTATAAAAAATAGTTGTACTTTATGTAATTAAACAATTCGTGTTTCTTTTATTTTTTGTTTTTTTACCTGCAGCCACCACAAACAAGTTCGGATGGATCAAATTCTAATGGGATTTCGACATCACATCTGGCTTCTCCACCAAAATATGCCTAAAAGTTCCAAAATAAATATCAAAAATATGAATACTAAAAGTAATTGGCTTCATAAACGTCTTTGATATATATGTCATAAGTAATAAACATCTGTATTCTAGATAGGAATTGAAACTGGTTTTTTGCGTACCTTGTTACATTTGAAGCAGACATAATATGCATAACGATCCATTGCAAATCCAGCTGGATTTTTATAATATCGCCCTCCAGGTAAAGTAATTGCTTCTATATTATTTAAACCCTCATATTCAAGTCTCATTAAACTTTTTCTTTCAACGTCTTGAAACAGTTCACGAATTGGAGCCAAAATATCCTCAAGTAATGGATGTGTGATATCCGCCTAATAAATAGAAAAATTGAGAAAAATTGTCATCAGCCTTTTTTTTACATTTTAATGTTTTCTCTAATATTTTTCATTGCACCTTGACTTGATGTAAAATGTAAAATCTATACAAATAGATTAGTAATTCATACAAAAACTTACTTTGCAAATTGGGCAGTAGGAAAATGAGAATGTGATGCGAGGACCAGCCCACTTCCTCCCCAATGCATTACGGCAACAATGGTAATGGAAGACATGTCCACAAAATAACTGTATGGCTGGTGCAAACGCTAGTGCATCCGTAAAACAAATCATACACATGTCATCTCCATCTTGTTTCAAAATTGTTCCTAATTTGTCCGAACAGCCTTGTAAACAAGGTAAACATTTCATTTCCTTCCGAACTCCACCACATAAATGACCACAGTCTAAAATCCTTTCACAAGCCGTTTTGGAGTGTTCCTAAATATTTTACAAAGAATAAATATTATATACACAAGTGCGAACATTAAAAAATGTTTCATACTTTAATCTGAACAACAAAACTGAAAACTAGGACATTTAAATATATGAATTGTATAAAAAATTAAATCGACTTGCCTGACATTCTGCTTCCCCACAAACATTGCCCAAAGCCAAGGCGCCACTGTTACCAACTTTGTTACAGAACCGACATCGCCCAACAGCTGAGACGGCGGTAATAGAATCCGTGAAAGATTTTGGTATTTCGTTACGGAATTCAACTAGAGCCTATCAAAAAAGCATTACGGTATGAAATATTATGCAACACAGAGGTAAAAGTTAAAAGGAAATACGTGTACAATGTACAAATTACAAATGCATGTCAATATTGAATTGGGAAAGTGAATTGCAAAGTGAAAGGTGAAAGTAGTACATCATACTTTTAAAGTTGAAGAATCTGCGAGTGCCATAAGCCAGAATAATTTAATCCGGCCACATCCTTCATGTAAATCAACTTTTATCGATTCTTCTTCCTCCTTACATACCTAAATAAAATGATTGCAAAATCCAAAAAAACAGAGTATTTTATTACATTTTGTATTTGATATTGTTTTTTGCTTTTGATATCATGAACAGGAAAAAAGTAAAATTTCATTGGTTTTCCAGTTGTTCAAGTTGTACCTTTCGAATATGATTCCAATTCTTTTTAGGTAAGTGAAGGAACCGGTCACATTCTGCACATAAATCTTGACATTCATTACATTGAATGACAGCCAAAGTCTCTCCGTCATCATGATTTATACATTTGGCCTAGACAAAATGGTAGAATTGAAATATTTAATTTCTAATAAATTCCACCTACATTTTCTTACAAAATATTATAGGAAAAGAAAATTACCCTTCCGCTTCCTCCATTTTGGAAGACAGGTGATGACAAAAGTTTGGAATGGTCTGGATGAAGAACACAAAGAGCTGCGAGAGCAATCCAGAATTTGGGAGAAATTAAACATTCTTCTGAACTTCGTCCAGAAGCATCAATTTTAGTGAGGTATAAAACAGCTTCTGCGATTGCTGGTTTAGTCACAAATGCCCATTCATCCGAAAATGATTCCTGTAGATAAATCAAATCAAGGTTATAGTTTTAAACAATATTCAATAAAATGTAAAAAATTGATACGAAAAACATAAAATATATGCCTGAAATAAACATATGAAATATGCACTCTAGATTCTAGATTCTTCTGTATTCTGTGCCTGCATACCTCACACATGTCTTTGATTAATTTGACGACTGTATTTGCCAGTTGAATGTCACCTTCTCCTCTCAAAAACCAATAGAGTTTTGGAAGTTCTTCGGAATTGTAAATCTCGTTTATATTGATATTCTTTGCGGAGCGATTGCCATCTTGAGAAGAGCGAACTTTCACCTGTAACGATTTGATTACACATCCTAGTAACATATCCAAAATTCCAATCCTCTTGCTTTCAACTGAACCTTCTTGTAGCGGTTGTGGTTGTGGTTGAGGTTGAAGTACAAGTAGAAGGGGACCACAAATAATTCTTGCAAAGTCTTCTGGTTTGATTTCTGGTAAAATTTTCCTTAAAACAGATGTCACCTACACAAATAAAAACAAACAATATTTTTTAATCAAAAACTAATTTGACTTCAATTTCCAATCAACCAAATTAACAAAATGATAATATTTTCTTACTTGTCTTTGAATTCGCGGTGTTCCAACATGAAGCAGATGCATCAAATCCTGAATGAGATTGCTCTGTTGAGACAGATAAGAACGTCCCATTTTGCTCCCAGCCAATGCCAGAACGAGTGAAAGCATTTCAAAACAATACCTATCTCCAACTTTTAATTTTTCTGAAATAAATAGTCAAATCATTCAAAATTTAAAATGTTCAGTAGTCAATTTACAAATGTAAACCTCTTTTAACACTGAAGATGATTATCATAATTAAATGTACATAGAAAATACATGCACATTATACAGATTTTACGTACCTCCCATAATCATGCGAACATTGTTGTCGTTAGTCGCCTCCAAAATCGAGCCGTTGACATGAGAATCAAACTCTTCCTTAATTTTAATAGCTTCCCGGTGAATAGCTCCAACAATGTGGGAACAAACCTAGAAAAGAGAAAAGTAGTTCCATTTTAAAGTGTACAAAAAACATGATAAGGGTCATATTCTTTCACCTCTTTCGATAGGTTATAGATATTGTAAATTGTAATATAATGAATAATGATTAATGATGATGTTTTTCTTCTATACTTGTTTCTGTAAATGTGTAAGCTTATTCCGACTGAACAGAATTCCGACAACATGTTCTTGCAAATCATTTCCATCGGTATCGTCCTCTGTTCTCTTCAAAGAATTTAGTAACAGCTTTCCAAAGACTTCTGACGAGAGGAGACGGAATATTCGGAGCGTCTCATTCTCACACTTTCTCTGGGCAATGAAAGTAGAGAGTGAGACTTTGTCGGATGCTCCTTCCGGAGGATTTCCGGTCAAACCAAGAACTTTAATCTGTCTGGCTCTCAATGTATTGTCAGGCCCTTTCAGTTCCATCTTGAATACTTTGGCATTTGTAGCTAAAATAGAAACATTCGAGTTTTTAATTATTAGATTACTATTGAATTGGGTTTAAAAATATCACAAAAGACAAAAAACATGATGCAAATAGAGCATATATCGTACAATAATTATAATAATTGAGGAACAAAGTAAAAATTTACATTCAATAGGAAACCAACACCATCCACAATGTCGAATGTCTATTTCCACATGACCCACGGATGTCAACTCTTCGTAATGTGGACCGATTTTCACGGTGATTGAAGACACTTTGTACTGAAATGGTAATTACGTTTTGTATTACACAAGAGTAAATCAAAGTTATAAGAGAGAAGAGGAAATATTATGTGTACATAATATTCTATTTATTTAATTGCAACAGAATTTTGATACACGAGACGTAAGATATTAGATATATTAGAAATTAGACATACTTGAGAATCTCGAATGTTGTCTACATGAACAGCCAAAACTTTGACAATGAGTTCGCCACTACTCACAATCGTAATGCTTTTCGTCCTACTTCTACATTAAAAACGGTTCAAAGTAAAATTTTCACGTTTAGAACATCAATTTAGAATCAACAAAATCCTACGCTTTATTGAAATGACTGTTAGTGTAGTGTACCTGTCTTCTTCTCCAGACTCCCAAAATGTTTCAGTAGATGAGTCTGTGAGACTAGGACAAAGTGCACCACGACTTGATACTTTGATGTCCACACTCAGTGTCAAGTCGGTTAAACAACAGGTCACTTCTCCTTGAGGATCATAAAATGCATTTGGATTATCCGTCCCAACTGCATTGGATTTTGACCAGTCATTTTCTCCATCAAATTGAGACATGATTTGACTCAAATTTTTGAATATCTTGGATCTACAAAGGGGAAATTCAGAATTCAATCGTGTTTATAAAACATCCATCATAATTTCTCCTAATAAAATCTTGGTCACAAGTCATAAGTCATAATAGGTAAGAGAAAGTAAAAAATGTTTTATTGTCACCTGTGTAAAAATTTGTGATCTTTTCTCGAGAAGCAAACGCCCCAACATTTCACAGCCATTTCCAAAAGTGGAGATCCAATGGATAAGAAAGGCATAACATCGGAAATTGTTTGTAAAAGCAAGTGGAAGGATTCCGTCAGAATTGGGAAGAGAGACGATGGTGATTCAACCAATGGATGAACTCTCATTTGCCACCAGCCATTGTCCAGATTTTCCTACAAAAGTCATGATACTTGTATTTTGGATTGACATTTGACATGTTACAGTAACAAGTTTCAACTTAAAGTCAAGCATACACAACATTGGAGTAAACGGAGTATATGTATTGTATATACAAATACAAACGGAGTATACAACTTTTTGCTTACATTTTCAATGACTTCTTCATCTTCCTTCAATTCCAACGAGGAGGCGTACCACCAGAACAAATCATGCATGGCCGTCGGTTGACTCACGTTTCTGATCAACCATGCCAAAATCTAAACAACACAATTTCGATTTATAGTCAGTAGTCAGTAATCACGTAAAGAATGAGACAAAATGTAAAATATAATACAAAATAATGTGAAAAAAACGTAATTTACCTGCATCCCATAAGAACGACAAGTGACTCTTCGTATGGATTGGAAAAGATATAATTTGAGGCCTTCCAAATCATGTCTTTCAACAACAAAATTGATAACAACACTACACATTTTGGTGATTGCTTCAGCCTCGGAATTGTTTTTCGATGCATCAACAATTTTTTGGAGAGGAGCTGAAGGACGATTCAGCAACGTGAATCCCATTTCATCTACATTTGCGTTAAAAAAGCAAATACAAAATTCAATAAATATGCAATATGCACTATGTGTGTGGTCTGTGGATCAAAATGAAAGGTCACTGGAAACGTTAAACAGAAAAGTAAAAAGGATAAAAAAGTTTTTAGACATACCAGAATTTGCTTCACCATTGCTGATTTTCCTTCTACGAGCATATTCCAGTCTCCTATTGGAGGAAATGTCCATATCCTCATGAACAGATGAGCTGAGTGCCTGTAAATTTGTCTTTCCCTCTCGGTGAAAACTACCCATGAGATTGCCCATCCCTTCTGGTGACAATTCCTCATAGAATGAATTACTCTCTTCCGCCATTTGACTTTCAGTGATACCAAGAGCAACGTTACAGTTGAAAGTGGACTTGAGGGGAATTATGGGGGAATGAGGAGCTTGATGATGTTGACTTTCACACGCAGTGTTGATCATCTGGAGGAGGAAAAAGGCATTACTCATGATGGTTGAATGAGGTTGAGATGACTCAGTCGGTGATAAGAATTTGAGACTACTGTCCGACAGCACAGAAGATGATTGTAATTTATTAGACAAGGAGGTTGATGGTCCTCCTCCTCCTACTGCTGATCCGATTACTGCACTTCCTGCTCCTTGTTTCTTCATCTTGAGATGACTCGCACTACAATTCTCACACATCATCGTCAGTCCAAAGTGTACATTCCTAAAAATTCAGAAACCAGAAACAGGAAGAAAAAGAAAATGGATTAATAAATAAAACTTGTGATTTCTGATCCGTCATCTTTCATCCGCAATTTGTGTCAAATCTCAAATCTCAAATCACTAATATGTAATATGCAATATGTCAAAAGTCAAAAACATGGAGCTTTGATTAATATTACCTTGTTTTCCCTTTCTTTGCGAATCGGACTTGACAAACTCCACACTGTTGCATCTCTTCTACAAATTCCCGAACTTCTTCTGAATCACCCAACAGGAAATTTCTACCGATAGCATGGAACTGTCTCGGCCTCTCTTTTTTCACTTTGCTCTTACTTGAGTCCATACTGGATGATCTTGGCGTCTTTCGATCTTTCCTCATTTTCACCGGCGTACTTTCACCATTGAGTCGAGAAGAACTTGATAGTGCACTCGGTGCAGAATTCCCACTTGGAACTTGCTCTTTAAAAAGTGCATCCGCACATGTAGATTTAACATAGTTCCAAATTTTTTCAAGAGCGGCTACAGCCGGAGGGTAATCACTGCAACTAGCCACATTTCCTGTTACATTTGTATTGGAATTGGAATTTGTATTTGTATTTGTATTTGTATTTGAATTGACATTTGCATTTACATTTGCATTACCCTGACTGTCACACTCATCCAGAAGATCATCCTTACCATTCATACCAATTGTTGGATTTGTCATACTTTCAATTCCACCTGAGCCTAAACTCAAATCTCTGTCGTTTTCATTGTCATTGTCTTTGTCTTTATCTTTGGAGTTGATATCTTTGGGATCTGCACTAGGATCAGGATTTGTAGTAAGGCTCCCATTCTCCATCATTTCTCTCTCCTGTTTGAATGTCTTGATATCAAATTCCACAATTTTCATCTGTGGATTTTCTTTGAGATACAGAGCGGCGGACGTGACTTCAACAGAGTGTCTTTGGAGTTTTTGTTGCTGTCTGGATCGAGAGGGTGAGCCGGACTCGGGTTTTTTTCGGAGAACCACTGTTGATTGAAGGGCGGATGTGGATGTCACTGTTTTTGTTTCTGTTGGAGCTTTTGGACTGGAATCAAGACAATCAACAACAGTGGTCACGGAAGCAGAGGTCGACGATGTTACTATTGCAGTTGCAGTTCCGGTTCCAGTTATATTTTCATTCTCATTATTTTGATCACTAGCCAAATTAGCTGTTGTTGTAACTGTAGTCGTGGTTGTTGTAGTAGTTGTAGTTGTAGTAGATGAGATGGTATCACTTGTATCTGCAGCTGTAGAAGAATCTGGAGCAGTTTTTCTCGACTGGTTTACAATTGAGGTGAGGAAGCTGAGTTCATCCCCAGTTGACCCATTTGAATCCTTTCTTAATTGTGTTAAACTATCCACATTTTTCCTGAATCGTAGATAACTTGAGCAAGCCATTGCGTCGTGAATGATCCCTGCATTCCATAAAACAGCACCAAAAACAGCCCTCACACTCTGCGCTTCACCTGGACCGATTGCGGATTTTACAGGTGTACTAAAAAAAAAGTTAAAAGTCAAAAGTACAAAATATAACATGATGTTTAATATTTAGAAAGAACACAAAATGAGCAAGGCAATCAAAAATCAAATAATAGTGAAGTAACAGCTTATGAAAGTGAGTGAAATTCTAGGTGAAAGTTTCTTTGTTTGCTTTTCAACGTTCAACGTACCTGGACAAAAGAGGAATGTCACCAAGTTGTTTTTGAGGAGATTTTGGTCTATCTCGATCTCGATCCTTTTCCCGGTCACTCCGTCGATTTGATCGGGATCGACAAGAACTGCCCTTATGCTTTCTCTCTGTCTTTGGAGATGCTTTTGAAGCGGCTGTTGTTCCCGTTCCCATGTTAGGAGAAAGTCCTCCGAGACTAGAACCAATATGAAATTTTCCAGGGAAGGACATCATGGACATTTCCTCAGGTGAAGTTTGAGTTGCTGAACTTATGGATTTTCCCTTGGGACTTGTCGTCTCTGTCATGGAAGTGGAGAGTGCAGTCACTCGATCCTTTACTAAAGATTTTGCCGTATCCCCTGTTGTCCCAGTTCCAGTACCAGATCCAGGTCCTGAGGTCGTAGAAATTGACTGACTTGAGGAGTTGACAATCGGAATCGGAATCGGTGGCTCATTACTTGATGATGAACCAAGTTGAAGCCACTTTTGAAGAGCAGAGAAACTAGAGGATTTTGAAGAAGAGCGTTGACTCTTGGAGGAGTTTTTGTCTTCCTCTTGATGGTGTTGGGAATGATGATGAGGATTAGGTTGAGATTGAGATTGACTATGTCCGTGTTCGTGTCCTTTCACTCGGTTGCTACTCATATTGCTGGGAACCATTGTCATCGTTGGAGTTCGTGTATGATAGCCACTTGACATGGAAGAGTCGGGCGAATGACCGCGATTTCCATGATCGTCATCATCCTCTACACTTAATCTATGATTAGAGTCGGGATATGCAAAACTGTTTGGACTGGTGTCAACAGCTCCAAATGCAGCAGGTGGAGACACGTCATCGTACAAACTTTGTGGATTTGGTGAAGCAATGGAAAAGTCAAAACCTTTTTTGGATCCTTTGGTCGCTTCTAATGTCAATACCAAACAAAAAATGTCATTTCACAATTCATGCTTTTCGGTTATTTTCCCGTATCAAATTAATTCTTCTTTTTATATTGAACTGTATTTTATATTTTATGTTTTACCTTGGACTCGAAGATGAACAGTTTCTCCTTTTCCAACAGCCAGAGACCAAGCTTCACCTTCACTGGTGTTGCAATACTTTTGTTGACTCACCTGTACAAAAACATTTAATTTATTTACATGGTTAAAAAAGTTGTTCTACAGAAAAACTGTGAGTTGCGTATCATGTAAAAAATTAGCAAAAACTGAAACTTTTGCGTACATGATCCAGTTTTATCCAAAGGCCATCGTGATTAAGACACTGGAAATAAAAAGGCAACAAATTCATTAGAATAAGGAACTTGTTAAAACTACTGGCGGAAACGGAATAGAATATCAGATATCAGAAATAAGGAAAGAATTTTTGCTATTAAATATTATTGTCGACCAAACTAACTACTTTTACCTCATCAGTGGAGGAGAACTTAGTGCCAAAATTTAAAATGCCCACACATGATGCTTTCATAGAGGGTCTGCAGCGAATGTTATGCCCGGACACGCCACAATTTACTACTTGATATTGTCCAGGACTTCCATTGAGACGAAGTGCTTTGGAACTAAAGAGAATTACAGAAAATACATTCATTATTAAACATTGCGTTTTGTATAATATTTGTTGTGAAAGATGAATAATGAATAATTTGATCAAACATCAAACCTTTTATCCGCATTTGCGGATGAAGAGTCAGTCATTTGCTTCCTAAAATGCTGTACTCCTTTTCCATGTGCCAAATCCGGTAATTGTTTTGGACCCTCAACAGGGAATAATAAAGTTTTCCCAACATGTTGATTATATTGGAGACACCAGCCCTCTGTCCTTGAGGTTTTGGTTTGTGCCGCATTATCACAGAAAGTAGTGATTGATGGATCATTTAATTTTACCCAAATCCCATCATCATTATGAACTTCCACGGTGAAACGAATTACCCCATTGATGGGCAGTCGTCCAATTTGCTCACTTTGTAGAGAAGGATGACTACGAATTCGAAGACCAGCCGAGTCCGTCGCTTTGAATCTTCTCATTTTACCTATATGAGAATCCACAGGCTCTCCACCATGATCTTCACAGGTTTTCTTGGGTTGTAAAGATAGTGAACCATCCGGAGCTTCTTCCACTGTAACTTTTGCAGCCTAAAATATGTACGTCAAATATAAATCAATGATATGGGATACATTAAATATATTTACAATTTACAGTACAAACATTTAACGGGCAGTGTACCTTTTGACTCTGATTCTAAACACATTAGAAATTTGTTCTATCTTTGGAGCCCAAACAGCTGAATGGATTTTCATGATCTATATACCAAAAAATAGGGA
>JAQGBH010007749.1:0-10590 GCA_034698265.1 Sminthurinus aureus | reverse complement strand
TTTGTAAATTTTATAAGAAATGATACACATTATGAACTTTTTTTTATACATCAGTAATCAGTATAGTTTTAAAGACCATAATAATATACCTATTATATGCTCTACTGTAAGCTCTAAACGTGTATACATGAGACTGCTTCAAATATTATGAACTTGTGTTAAAATATGAACTGCCCGAAATCAGAATGTAAAAAGTATTTCAGCTCTATTTTTCAATGTTTGATTTTTATTGAGTTTTATATTATATTTTTTAAATATAATATTATTGTTGATTAGTTTTTTTTATTGAAGCGGAATATTTTCGCTGTTGAACACATTTTAAAGGAGAAAAAAAAATACAATTACAATGTCTTTATTTAAAGACCATTTAGGTAAGAGGTAAGACATGAATACAACTATCCACGTATGCATTGTTGTTACATACACATTACACATACTCGTTAAAGCCCCCCTTCAGAACAACAATGATAGTACGGATATTTTATGAAGACATAGGTCAAACAATATATTATTTTCCGTAAAAAAGATTTATCATTTTTGAGTTCAGCTTGTCGAGTTTAAATTGTATGGGAACGAGTCTTTAACAACAACAACTGTCATGTAGAAAATGCAATATGTGCATCATGTATCATATTTCATCAGACATAAATAATACTAATAAATTATTATAGATAAGCTCTAATGCCGATTTGCGCTTTACGCTACGTAATACATAACCATATATTATTAATTATTATAGTACATAACGTAATAGTAAAATTAGAAATAAACAATATTTGTTACAAAAAATATATATAATGATTATGAAGAATACTGTGAGTGAGACGTTATACAAGACGCATCGACAAAGAATAAAAAAAAATGGCAAAATCTTCAAGTATTTATATAGTATGTATAAATAGTACAGTAGTGTTTACAATAATTATTCATCAACTAAAATGACATAATATATACGAAAAATTTACATAAAAAAATATTATACAACCTACTCTCTCCATTTTATGCTGCAATTCGCAATGTAATGTATAACGATATTAGGCACATTATACATTCATTATTATTATTATTATTTATATCATTAGTCATTAATCATTATACATCTTAGAAAACACTTCTGGGACGTCAAAAGGTGAAAGCAAAGAACAGGGCGAATCATTAAATTAGGATAACATAGAAAAACATGGTTTATCGAGAAAACTCATGTTTTTGTCAGTACTTATGTATTTGCATGCTAATGATCGGTCAAGAAAAATAAAATGACGAGATTAAAAAAAAGAAAGAACGAAATACAAATACTTTTAAAGGTTGATGATGATGATGGCAATATTATTGTACAACAATGATACTAACAAACAACAAAATTAATTAATTTTTTAAAAAAAGACACAAAAGAGCGACGTACCTTTTTAAGGTTTTCTTCAAGTCTGTATAATTCACTACTTAATTCATACACTATTGAGTTATTCAGGTCTTTGTACAGTATATAAAACATATCACGCTTATAGAAATGATTTCATCCTTCTTTTTTTTTTAAAAAAAAAATTTTTGTTCAAGATGATTCAGTTGGTAATTGAAAAGGAATGGGTTGAATTGCTACAGAAAAATACTTCATAATATTTGGAGAGGATAGATTTCCAGATGCATCTATTGAGTTTCTTCGACCACTATTTCTTACACTAGAATTGATTCTAGTTTTAGGACATCTTTTTGGTGTTGTATTTATGACATGGGCCGGTGGTTTGCCTTTTAATTTTAACTTTATTCTCTTTGGTGGCCGTTGTTGAGTTGGTTGTAGAGCATCTTTTGCTGTTGAAATTTTAGAGTACAGTCTTTTACCCGGACCTGGACTAGGACCAGAAGTATTATTATTATTATTGTTACTATTATTATTCATAGTAGTAGTAGTCGTAGTACAAGAACGAGTAGTAGTAGCATTTCCACGTTTACTGGTTGTTACGTTGAAAGTAGAATTAGTAGGTGAATTATTATTAAAAGTTGAAGAAGGAGAACTTGGTGAACTCAAAGTTAATTTTAATTCTCCTAACCAACAAGGTTTCCTTCCTCCTCCAGAAATACCAGTTATAGATTTTTTATTATTAGAACACTCTGGAACATGAACATTTGGATGTTTTCCATCAATGGCAAAATTTGGAAGATCTTTAAGAAGAGAACCTAAATCAAATTCTTTTTTATTCTTATTAGTATTAGGAGTCCCATCCATTTCATTGTTATTATTATTTAAATGTGCATGACAATTCTTTTCAAGTAAATTTGTAAGAAATAGTCCATTTGCTGGAAACAAAGTTTTCAGTTTAATCGTTGATGCAACAGATGCTATTTCTGCTTCTCGTTTATTAGCTTCTTCTTGTCTTTTATTTAAATGAATTGTATCAGCACAAGGAACTTCTTCAGGATTCAGGATAGCGGAATCTTCATTACCATCCCCTTCTACTTCTTCTTCCTCCTCTTGTTCATCTTCTTCAACCTCTGCATTATCATTATTACCATTCGTACTGACATTAGTATTCTCAGTATTTTCAGTATTTGAACTATTTTGGTAGTACTCATCTTGTCGAGTTTGATAACTTTTACTCATACAATTTTTATAACTATTTAATGATGTTTCTGCATCAAATTCACTCCCAAGTTTTGGTCTCCAGATATGTACACGTCCATCATCACTACCACATGCAATCTAATGAAAACCATAAAAATATTTTTTTTTTACAACTTATTACATATTACACTATTTATTACACGTATTAACACTGTTTATACTGAAAATTACTTGTGAGTTTACTGTGAATACAGATATTAGTATATATGGTGATAGTATGTGTGTATATGTGTAGCATGATGTACTTTAAAGAGTTTATATTAAATACCTTTAATGGATCATCTGGACTAAAGAGAGCAACACAAGTAGACTCTGAATCTGATTTTAGACAAAGGAATGGCTCAGGTGATGAATCATGAACATCCCAAACGTATACATCAGGCATATCAGGTGAACCCGAAATCAAAAAACGACCATCACGGCTGACATCAAATTTAACATAGTAATTACTGGCAAATTTGTACGGTGAGAGGAAGGTTGCTGCATCAAGACAAGCAAAAAAACAAACAAAACAAAATATATTATTATATATATTATATATTCATGTTGCTTCACAAAATAAAGAGCTTTACAAAATAAAAGTTACATAAAGTCTTTCATTGTTTACTACAACCGTTCCATATATTATGTTTTATTATTTTACCTGGCTCTTTACTCCCAAGTTTTGAAGATAAATTAAATTTAAAAATTTCATTACAGGAACTGGCAAAAAGATTATTATATTGATCCAAGCATAATGAAGTATAGCCTTTAAAAGAACTATTTTCTTTAGGCCACGCAAGAGTTGAAATTGGAATCATTTTTTTGAGATTTGTGTATGATTTTCGTGTATCCCAAAATTTTATTTCCCTACAAAAAAAAACAAAAACATAAATTAAGTTCACCATACTATATGTAAAATTGAATAGTATAATATTATTATTTATGTAGTGTCCTACTTTTTGAATAATATTGTATTTTGTAATTTTTTTTATTTAAATAGTATTCATACCCGTCTTTTGCCCCACAAGAGATCACAGTATATTCTTCATAGAACACAATATCTGTTACTGATATTGGTGTAATATCCTTAGTTTTTGTACTCGGAGCTGTTCGTAAAAGATACAATGGAGGAGTCGCATGAAATATAAAGTACTAATTATTTATGTATTTATTGATATATTATTACACTTTTTTACTTGTATACATTGTCATTTACCTAATATGTCATGAGCTCTACGGATTGTATTGCATGGATTATCACCACTTCGTAAATCCCAAAAAATAATATTTCCATCTCGACCAGAACTTGCTAAGCACTCTATTGAAAAATTATGACAATAATAATATAGAATATAGATGAGATTTTAGATATTTATGAATATGTATGTATGTTGGGAATAGAATGCTTGTATAATAACAGTACTACTAATTTTTGGTACACTGCTAAATTACTTGGCACGTTTTACTACAAGTAATAATAACATATATATTACTTCATTGTAGTCGTATTTGTATAATTTAATAATAATAATATAACTTGTGACTAATCCGTATATAATTAATTGAGAAACAAACCTGGATTAACTGGGTCAAATTTAACAGATTTGACAGTTTGTGTATGTCCTTTGAAAATTCGAGGATTTTCAAAATCCTTTTTGATATCCCAGACTTTGACTGTATTATCTCCAGAACAAGATGCAATGTATCCATCTTTTAAATTAGACCAGTCCAATGAAGACAATGCATTTTCATGACATCGGTGCTCTACAAAAATTAAAAATTAATAAATACATAAAATCAGAACAACTATTTAAATAATATCATATTAGAATAAAGATATTACAGAAAAACTTTGAAAATGCAAACATTCCTACGACTCCTATACATTCAGGAACCATAATAATACAAATTTTATAAGTTAGTAATATTATTATGGTTCAAAAAGAACAAAAGCATTCCTTCTTATTATTATACACTTACTTAGAACAACTTTGTCGTGATCACTTTCTCCTTCTTTTGTATTGACAATAGAAATATATCCCAACTCATCTGATACTGCTAATACATGAGGATGAAAATGAATTGGGCAAAATTTCATATCATATATTGGTGTTTGGTCCAGTAAAAAATTATCTTCATTTTCAGCTACAATAAATTTATCCTCTTCTCGACATTCTAATCTGTACATCAACTTCTTAATGTCTACCAAAGGTTCTGCACATGTTCATAAAATAAATAAATAAACAAAATATTATAAAGACATTGAATAAAAGGAACATACTTGTACATAATAATATTATATAAATAGTAATAGTTAAAACAACCCGTTCTACATTTTTATAATAATATTATTATGAATTATGAATGAAAACAAAACTTACTACGGTTATTAGGTGTCAAACCCAATTCACGTCTTAAAACAGCTCTTGATAGTGTTTCCATAATCAATATCCTAGTATTATAATATCCTATGTATGTAATACAAAATCATGAAACTTTTAACAATAGTTAAATATTATGTTTGTACAACAACAACAACACGTATAATAATATACCGTCTAGACATGAACAATATTATTATTATACAGATGTGTCAAATTCTTTCTCAGGCTATAATGTTGATATAATTACAAAACTCTCTTTTAGTAACTGATAAATTAATAAAATGGTGATTATATTATTATTCTATTATAGAATACAATGTTATTTTATTTAATGTCCGTACATAGGAAATCGGAAGACGATTTTATATTTTATCTCATCAGTCTTTTATATATGTTTAGACAAGTTCTTTTTGTTATAATAACACGATAGTATACCACAAGAAAAACACTCTGTGTATATATACCTATATATTTACCAACTCAATTTTTATAATAAATATTAACTAATTCTTATACATTAATTATAACTTAACTATACTCTGTCCACATTTAACGATTTCTTCTCGTTCTTTGTGTTTATTTACTATTTACCGCCAAAGTAAAAATGAAAAAGGAAAAAAACTAGTGTGCGGTTCATGAATCATGATTTTGTATGTATGTACATATGTACATGGAACATTCTATGACCAATAGTAGTGAGTGGGTAGAATTGAGGTTTTGTACATGAAGTAGAGTATAAAATTTAGAAATACATACACGTGTTTAAAATTTCATCAAATTTTATTACTTTATTTAAAAAAGTTAAATAACTCAAAATGGTTCGTGCTGGAGGTGATACTAAAGTTCAAGCTCGTGGTATATCCAGGGGTGGTAATAATGTCTTTAAAGATAAACAAAAGCCTACCGATATCCGGCAAAGCAACATGGTTGCGGCTAAAGGTAAAAAAATAAGAAATTTTTTCGACTTTTATTTTTGAAAAAGGTTAATTCATTTAGATAAAAAGTATATACACAATGTTATCATAAAATATTATTTTATTATGAAATGACGAGAATAATAATAATAATTATTAGTATTATTAATTATTTTAGTACCATTTTATTTACTTTATTTTGTTTGAACATTTTCGTGTTATTATTATGACTTTTATGACTTACAAACTCTAAACTTCTATAACCTATAATAATAATATTATACATAAATACATTATACATTATGTATTTTTCTACTTTATATAGCCGTTGCTGATGCTATCCGAACAAGTTTGGGACCTCGAGGAATGGATAAAATGGTAAATAAATGAGCTAAAATTCATGTATGCATAATATTATATTAAATGACTATAATCAATTAAATTGGAAATCTACTAAAATGTGTACTTTTTTTCCTTTATAGATTCAAGATGGTAAAGGAGAAGTCACAATTACAAATGATGGTGCAACAATTTTGAAGCAAATGAATGTTATTCATCCTGCAGCACAAATGGTAAAATATTAAATATATTGTATAAATGCAATTCATTATTATGTCAAAAATTAAAACATGTAATCAATAATCAATAAGAAATATTATTCTTTTTCTGTAAAATTATATCAATATAGTTGGTTGAGTTGTCCAAAGCACAGGATATTGAAGCTGGTGATGGAACAACTTCTGTTGTGGTTCTTGCTGGTAGTCTTTTAGAGGCTGCTGAAAAACTACTGGCTAAAGGTTTACATCCAACTGCTATTGCTGATGGATTTCGTGATGCTGCTAAGAAATCTATTGAAATTCTCAGGAATGAGGTAATATTATATATATATGTTTTATACAATGGCATAATGTATTAGGTATACATTTTTTTACGCATAATTATTACAACTAGTCCTAAGTCCTAATATGTATTGTAATGTTTTTGTAAATTTTTTGTTAAAAAATATTTAGCTCTCCATTCCAATAAATATTGAAGACAAAAGTGTTGTTACCAAATGTGCCGCTACGTCCCTTAATTCTAAAGTTGTATCTCAGCAGTCCAGTCTTTTGGCTCCTATTGCTGTGAATGCAGTTTTTCGTATTACAGATCCAAATGAATCTACTAATTGCGATCTTCGGGTATGTTTTATAAGTTTTTTTTACTTGAGAATACTTACAAATCATAATATCAGTGTATAGAATGAGTATAAAAAAAGTAGAATATTTAATATTCTACATACTATTTGTAATTTGTATAGTATGTAGTTCAAGTAATAATAACAATAATTGTTATTTTTAATTATGTAGGATATTCGAGTAACAACAGTTTTGGGTGGCACAATAGAAGATACTGAACTTATTGATGGTCTTTTACTTACACAAAAAGTTGTAGCAGGTCCAAAAAAATTAGAAAAAGCAAAAATTGGATTGATTCAATTTTGTATTTCTCCACCAAAGACGGATGTAAGACCAAATTTTTTTTTTTAAATGAAAATAATACAGTAAATTAATTCCTAGAAAATTTGTTACAAGTACATTTTTGGCAAGTACAATGTTCATATAATATAAAATATAAGGTACTTTATTTTTTCTGATCGTTTCATATTATTAAACATATTGTAGATGGATATGAGTGTCATTGTATCAGACTACGCACAAATGGACCGAGTTCTTCGAGAAGAAAGAAATTATATTCTAAATATTGTCAAACAAATTAAAGCATCAGGATGTAATGTTCTCTTGATTCAAAAATCTATCCTTCGGTAAGTATAGACTTTTAAACTCATTATTTTTTTTTAAACGATATAATTTTGTGGTCACAATAAGTATCAGTCTAATATATTAGTATAATTTCAATACGATACGAAAAAACTATGATATAGTAAGAAAGTAAGAAACTAATTTATATTATTATTGATTATTTTTTATTGTAGTGATGCTGTTAGTGATCTGGCTATCCATTTCTTAGAAAAGTTGAAAATTTTAACTGTGAGAGATATCGAAAGAGAAGAGGTTGAATTTGTTTGTAAGTTTTTGTTATCTTGATACTTTTTCCACTACGTATCACTGTGCGTTGTACGGTCAATGAAAAATTTCGGATGAATTGTATAATACCATGTTCAGGATATTCTTTATTATTGTCATGTGTCGTAAAAAATTACCTTAAAATTTTCAGGTAAAACACTGAATTGCCGTCCAATTGCAAGTTTAGATCATTTTACAGCTGATGCTCTTTCTAGTGCAGAGTTGGTGGAAGAGATTAATTGCAGTGGAAGTCGTCTCGTCAAGGTAGTCTCATTTATTACTTACTTGAATCTTGAGAGTATTATAGTTAAAACGAAACAAGAAAATGGTAGAGCCCTAACGCATACGTTGCAGTATTATTTTGCACTTGGCTATTTAAAAATATTAATAATAATTATGATTATTATAATCATTGTTATTAAAAATGTTTTATAGGTAACTGGAATTGCTAATCCTGGCCGTACAGTTTCTATCATGGTTCGTGGCAGTAATAAGCTTGTTCTCAATGAAGCTGATCGATCTCTTCATGATGCTCTTTGTGTAGTTCGATGTTTAGTCAAAGAACGGTAAGCATGAATTTTAAAATTCTAGAATATTTTAAAACGTATTTAGTATTTATTTTTGTTAATTTTTTTTTTTGTTGTAAAAATTATTATGATTATGAATCAACCCGTTGCGAAAATTTTACCCTTTCGTTTAACACTCTTTGATATTTTTTCCTTTTATAGTGCCGTTATTGCTGGAGGTGGTGCACCAGAAGTTGCATTAGCAATCAAACTTAATGAGTATGGTACTTCCTTAACAGGTACGATTATTTTCATTTTCAATCGGTGGTACTTTTTACAAACCCATAATACTGGTATTTTTGTATTAATTAAAGTATGAATACATGCTAACTATGAAAATGTTTTGTATTGTTTTCTTTTTCAATAGGAGTTGAATCATATTGCTTCAAGTAAGTTTTACTCTCATTATTTTAACTTACAAAAATATAAAACATGATACATGCGTACAAATAACATAATAATAATATTGTATACACTCTATCTATACACGTAGATGTGTAAGTTTCAAAGTACTCTATATGAAAACTACTTTATAAATTATAACCTTAGGTTATTTTAAATTACAACTACTAATTTTCACAATTTTTCTTATTAACACCAGGGCCTTTGCTGAAGCACTTGAAGTAATTCCATTGACACTGGCAGAAAATTCTGGTATGAATGCTATTAATGCCTTGACAGAATTAAGGAAACTTCATGCTGAAGGACAGAAAACAGCTGGTTTAAATGTCAAGAAAGGAGCAATTGCAAATATTTTGGATGATAATGTTGTGCAACCTCTCTTGGTCACTTTATCAGTAATTAATTTGGCTACCGAAACTGTTGCAAGTATTCTCAAAATTGATGATATTGTAAGTACTATTTTACATGAATGAACGTTAAAAATTATGTTATTATGATTTGTTCCGTATTTTGTATATTATTACGTATCAAGTAGTGATGAAAATATTCGGCTTATAGGCTCTTACACGATACATTTCATATATTATATATACATATTCTTTCAAATATCATGAAAATACTTTTCATCAAAAATTTGCTATCGTAATAAGCATATATTATATATTACAAATTATATATAACTAATGACTTGCTTTGTTTTACACAAAAAAATTTCAGGTCAACTCAGTTCGTTAATGAAACCCAGTGAATCAACTAAAAATTATGTATTACTATTATTATTTAGTATTCTTCTTGCTATGAAAATTATAATTTGCTAAAAAAAAGCTTCAAAAATAATAATTATTATTACTTGTTACTAGTATTTATATATGTTTCGCAATTAACAAAATTTTTTGCATATTACTAAACTATACATCATATATAAATATACTATTGTACTCATCCTTTTAAAATGCTTTTAATAAATAATCACAATAATTTTGTTGGCATTTATAAGTTATAGGTAGTAATATCATTAAAGGAATGTATATTATTACTGTGATGCTTCCCGTGTTGTCATTTTTGTTCTTTCACAAAGGAATAAAAACAACAACAATAATAATATTTATTATGATTCCTTTTTCTGTTGTCATACTTAATTTCAATGTGCGTAATTGTTAATGAAATGGTTTGTTTTTGAATTATCAAACTTATATGTATGCCTTTAACTTTGAATACTATGATATTATTTTACTATTATAGTTCTTTACCAATAATGTATATTACATTTTATGTACCACAGTAACTTGTTCCACTTAATTCTTACAATTTTTGTTATTGTCACTAAAACATACATAAATATACTTTACAAAAATTAAAAACATTAAAAAAAATTACTACCACATATATTTTATGACCAAATTGCCTATCATTTACAAGGTGTGTTTCTCTGTAACATTGTGTATCATGATGTCATCTTTTATTAGGCATTTCGTAATATTGTTCCAGAATGTATAATATCCACCTCAATATTATAATATATTACATGATACACATAATAATATGTTCACTTTTTTTATTATACATTATACATATATATATCAAAATTAACCCTTTCTGTGCCGTGGACGTATAGATACGTCCATAAAAAGTACGTTCGTATGCCCATGGACGTATTTTTAC
>JAQGBH010007748.1:0-10590 GCA_034698265.1 Sminthurinus aureus | reverse complement strand
AATTTCAAAGAAAATGACCTTTTGGGGTCAATAACTTGAAAATACCCGCGCATTCGGGAAAATGACCCACATATTCGGAGTTAGCATGTCGAAATCTATCGAATGGTGTAGGTTTTGTTTAGATCCGCCACTAGTCACTGAAAAAGTTGCATTGTCAGTCAGTTTTACCTTTGGAGCCAACTGAACCATGAAGAATGATTTGCTTCCGTTACTGAGACGATGCACTGAAACATCATAAAAATCACATTTTGAGCATCAAAATTCTCATGACAGAAATTACCTCAGATTTTTTATTTTAAATGTACCCGAAAACGATAGACAGTGTTGATAGTTGATATTCATAATTCAAAATTCATAATTCATGGTAAAACCATCAAAGGATTAACATGAAAATGCGAAACACAAACTCAATGAGCTTTCATATTGACGAATGGTTCAGCAAAGCTCCGTACACAACTTGAACATTTAGCAGTGCACAAATCGCCCAGAGTTTCTGTGAGCAACCTTCTTCATACGTATTTTTCATATTGGAATTTCATGATGGTTATTTGTGAATTTCGGACTTTAAATATTTTGATAATGAATCTGACCTGGAGGTCATGCTTGAAGGTCACATTCAAATTATTCCTTGACCAAGAAGGTAGTTTTTATATGAAAGTTATTTCAAGCTCTTTTATCATTATACAACAGGCTTGGAGTTTTGCCGGAGCATTGCGAATACAAAGGTGTTTCAAATAATCAAAGGTCATGTTGAAATACCGCAAACACCGCAATGTCGCCTATTGCCAAAAGGACAAGTTTGGGTCACCGGACTATTTAAAATGCTACATCATGTACCATACCAGCACCTACGATCATACTTCGGGCACCTGCCGTTTGGGCAGAAGGGATGACCCACTGTCATTTGTGGATTCAGAATTAAGGTCAAAGGTGAATGTTCAAAGGTCAGAGATCAAATACAAAATTTAAATTTTTTTTGCTTTTCACGGCGTTGGGAGTGCAAAGACTGAGGGTTTGTGACGCCTCAATTATGCCAATTGTTACACATGGAAATACAGGGGCACCTAGCGGAGCCCATTGTGGAAAAAACAGCGGATATTTTAATTTAACAGTACACTTTACTGCCGCAGTAAAACAGAGCGCTTCAGCCAATTTTTCCTTCCACTAAAGAAATTATTAACAGAAAACTCATATTATAAAATGCATCGCAATTTTTTGCTGTACGTTGTACATCAATGACTGTTTACAGTTCACAGTGCAGTGGTTTGTGGTTTTATTCTGTGTCTAAAACATAAAAATTTATGTTTGGCGACACTGATATTGATATTTTCAAGGAGAATAAGTTTCAACGTTTAACATGTTCAATGTTCAAAAAACTCCAAGTTTATTTACAGTCAAGTTTTAACAGTAATTAAAAAAATCATACTTCTTTCTATTTTAATGTGCATACAAGACAAAACAGAAACATGTAATTTTGTACATTTCAATTATACACTGAAAACACGTCGCAAAAATAGAATAAACCACTCGCACAAATTGTAAAAATAAAATGTTGTTGGGTTTTCCTGCGTTCTGCGCTTAATGCACTTTTTGACTTATTGAAAATATTCAATGTAAATATAAATGTTTTACGTCCGAATCTCATGAATTTTCAACTTGATACTCGTACTTCGTCCCGGCTTTTGAATTTTGACTTAGGAGAAAACTGAGTCCAGAGAGTCGCACTTTTCCACTGTTTGTATTCAGAAATGAAGAAATTGAGAAACTTTAAATCATGCGAAAAAACAATTAATTTTCTACGCTAAACTCTAAGCTCTAAACAATTACAGTTGAATGCTTCAGGTTTTTGAAATTTGCTATATTTTCTCACCACCAGAATTCAAATCACATCCGCCTACTCCCCTTGAACTAGAATCAGCTCCATCCCCCACAAAACTGCACATATTTCCTCCAGAATCATCCCTACCTCCTCCTGAACTACAGATTCCTAAAGTTTCCAGGTCCCTTTCACCTGAATCTCGACATGAAGCTGGAAGCCAACTTCCGCCGGAATCTTCTGTAGCATCTCGTCCGTTTTCACCAGTTCCAAAATAAGAAACTCCAACGGCATCGCCAAACCCACCAGCCGGTGACGATCCCCGCACATACTTTGTAATTTTTCGCTCCTTTAAATTTTTTTTCTTTCCCGCGGAAGCACAGCAGCCCATTTTCTAACTCCGAATGCAGAAAGGAACTAATTGTAAGACTCTCTGGAATTCTACGACACGGTAACGATTGGAAATGGATGAGACAAATCAGAGTTCCAGAGAAGACAAAATGTACAGTGAAAAATGTACAACATTTCACATTTACTCCCAGTTTCAAGTCAGCTTTTTGTTAGGTATTTGCGGTTTGGTTTGACTTTTGTCGTTTGTCATTTGTCCAGTGCTAAGCTAATCCAAATCAACTTGAACAATTAACGCTGAATACTGAATGCTGTCTGAATTTATTTCTAGTCATTTGATTGCAAATTTTAAAGAGGATATTTCAAAGAATATTCCATTTTTTCCTTCAATGTTTCTGCTCAAAACGAGTTGAATAAATGAACTATGAAAAACATTTGGCCCAAGCTTAGTTTTATCTACATATTTTTGTGACTTGTGGCTATAGCCGGAAATAAACTCATGCGAGAAAGAAAAGAAAAAGCGGGGTACGAGGAAACAAAATAAATTTACACTGCTAAAATGACGAGTGACGAGTGTTGTCAATTGTCAATTGTCAATGAATACATTTCTTTGGACAAATTTCTACTGTATAAAAAATCATGTTTTGTGCAAAATGAACATTTGGGTTTTGAGTTTTGAATGTATATCAGTGGATGAAACAGTTTCGTACAACCAACAAAGCCCAATAAATAAACTCCAACTTGAGTCTTAAGACTTCAGTGTAAAACTGAAAGAGAAATGGAGAGAAATTAGAAAATTGGAATTTCAGAGGGGAGTTGAGAGTTGAGAAAAGTGGAAATGGTCATCGTCAATACAAGTTTACAAGTTCATACAGTTCAGCTCTCTGCACGGGCAACGTACGAAACAAAAAGGTTCTTTTCCTTTTGGCTCGAGACTCCGTTTGACGAGTACAGTCAACGGATAAAATACGTCGACAGTCGACACATCAACTCAACTCAACGTTCAACATTAGACATGCCACTCTCATATGTGGAATTATTGCTCCTATTTCTTTTGTTTCTTGCTCGGGTGTCTTGTCATTTTACTTGTTTCTACTACCGCAAAACAAAAGACAAAAGTCACGAATTTTTTAATCCAACGCCCAGTTTGCTTTTCTCTGTCAGTTGATCATTTTCATTTATCTAAAGTCTAAAGCCTATAGGATACAGGATCACAAAATTGTCACAGATGTGTGTGTGTGTGATTTTAAACATGACATACAACTGCCGGCGCTCAATATACTAAAAATAAATCCATTTGTTTGCAAATAGAAAATCAATTGAAGAAGATGAGATGATTTTAATTGTTTTTTATTTATTTTGTTCATGTACCATTGAAAATTGACAAATGACAAAAGATAAATGATGTACAAAATGTAAAATAAAATAGCCAATAAATAAAAGTATTTTTGGTGTTATATTTTTCAGGAGATTTTAGTATCCTGATGTTTTTCCTTTAGCTTAAACGGTAAACGGTAAACGGTAAACGATGAAAGGGCTAAAGAAGAGTCACAAGAGGTAAAACCGTCTCAAGGGCTGTCAAAATCTCTGAAATGGTTACAAAAAATTCAAAAGGTATTCTTTGCAATTTATCCTTGCAACTTTTAATCATGTGAAAAACCTCGCTTGAAATTAGAAAAAATGATTCTCACCTGATTTGACTTCCCAAGTTGTCCTCTCGTGAACTTCTAAGAAAATGTCCACTTTTTTCAACCCTTCTGCTCCAAGTCCATATTCGAAAGAAACAGGAGTCAAAACTGGAATTTTATTAAACTCCCGAGCGGCGCCCGAGCGGAGCACAAATTTTAGCAGGCGCAATTCTATTTATAGCACAAAACACAAAAGTATCAACCATTTTTCTCATGATTTCAGATTAAAATTTTCAATTTTGTTTGGAGTAAAATTTTTATTATTCGTTACCTTTTAAATCGGAGAGTGATGGACTTGTTTGAATTATCTGGAGCAGATTTTCTTTCCCCTTTTCGTTCATTGGACACGGGACAAATTTCTCCAGTTTTTTACACAAATCTTCGTTAATTCCGGTGAGAGCTGAATCCAGGTTGCCATGACGACTGTCCGTGTCAATTTCCAGGATGAGTTGATGCAGTTGAGAAAAATGGAGGAAAACCTGCTGGAGAAATCGAGACACTTCCGCAAGAGTGTGATTGAGCGTGAGTTGCGTCAAATTTGGAAACATTGACCGAATTTTCATTAGACATCCGGATCCGGTTCCAGCTGAAGGAAAAAGGTAAAACAAAGTAAGACTTTGGACAGTTTCAAACGTCTCGCCGCGACAGAGAAAATCTGGAGTTGGATAATGAAGATTTTGTTGCGGATTTTGTTGGTTTGTTGCTTGTGTTGGTGGTGTAAAAGATATTACAACTTTTTCCAGTTTTGGAAAAGTGTAGTTAACTTGAAATCCAAAGGGGAAAAAAGCCGGAAAATTCGCTCTTGCAAAGGCAAAACGGAGAGTTTTTAAATTCTCCAGACGCGGAATGGCTAAGGCTGTCTGCGGATTTGTGTTTGGCGGTAGAATCAGCGTTATCAAAGATTCTTTGTTCATCTCGAGAGTTCTGGACAAAAGTTGTCCAGAGTTTTGTCGAATGGGTGGATCTTTAATGAAATAGTTCTGAGCATTGAATTCTTTCAGAGCTACGACCATTCTTCCATTTCCGGTTCCATTTCCGGTTCTGGTTCCGATTCTGGTCTCAAAATTGCACAAGTTCATGAGGTCACTTTGAAATTTAAGGGGATGGGCGTAATAAATGTCTCTGACCATAAAACAGGATCGAATCGCTAATTTTGGTATTGACGAGCCGATCCAAATCAAAGGATCTTCGATTATCGCATCCTCCATTAGAATTTTGTCCAGTTCCGCTGTTTCTTTGATGCAGTTGAGAGGAATTCCATGAATTGACTCCAGTCGCGGAGTTCGTTTCAACAATTTAGCTAGAAACACGGGAGAAAATCGTGCTAAATTTTTATGTGACTGCACAATCTTCAATGTTTTGAGACACTCGAGTTTCAATGGTTTTGGAGATGGCGGGAAATTCAAAGGTGAATTTAGATTCAAATCGTCCAACTTTGTCAGCATTTCCGAATTGATGGACAAAAACTCCAGGTTGGGAAAATTCTGGAGGATGAAACCAATCAGAAAATTTGAGTTGAGCCATGACTTTTCCTTGGCTGGGGAATGTCGCAGCCAAAAAGTAAAGTGGGAGACGAATTTTCCAAAAATTTGAAAAAACGGTCGAGTTGAGTCTGAGAAAATGTCAAAATCTTTGACATCACACCAAATTTGCAGATTAGAATTTTTATGAGCATTTAGTGCGTCTTGAATTTCCTGGCGGCTGAGCTGAAAAACGGAAACGGATTTCTGAGAGGAGGATTTTAAATCATCATTAATTTTGTACACACAGATTTTATCCGCATTGTAGTCATGGAGACGAATCAGAAATTTGGATTTGGATTTTGATGCGGTGGCCGACGGATTTTCTTTGTCAAAAAATGAACTGTCCATTAAAAATTCAGATAATTCAGTTAAAAACTCCCAGTCTTTTTTCTCCAGTTTCATTTGCTTTTGTACGGGTTCACTGTCACAAATCGTCGGTGCCGCTTCATCCAACTCGGATAAGTGACGTTTTGCTGGAAGAGGGAAAATTTTCTGGTCAACGTTCACATCAACCGATTTCGATTTTGGTTCCGGTTTTGGGTTGGGTTTGATGTCTTTAGAAAAGAAGGGATTTTTATCAGCCTCTCTTCCTTTTTCCAGCGACTTGATCAGCTCGTCCCAATTTCTATGTAAAATAAAATTATTAAAATTTTAAATGATGAAAACTACTGGTAAATGAAGAGCAAAAAAATTGGTAGCAAATTCAACAAACTTTACATTGGATTGAGCGTCACGGTTTCAACCTGCAAATTTGGTTAAAAATTAAAAAAATAACAATTAAATTCTAATTTGGATTGCAAATGGGGGAAATTTGATTGTGGTGATTTAATCATGATTTTTGTACCAATTTGTTAATGCATTTGTTTTTACTTTGTAAGGAATTTGTCTGACGAGTAATTCAAATGTTTTTGTTCCTGTTCCATCTCCATCGTCATTCTCTTGGTTATTTTGATTGATCAGCGTCACATCTGCTCCACTGACAAGAAGATCCAGAATTTTATCTCGCTTTTCCGTTTCAACACGGAGTTTGTCCAGAATTTTACGCCGGAAATCCAGCTCCAGATCCAAATCTATTTTTCTGCTCATCCTCAATTTAATCCTATTTTCCATATTCTATATGTTTGTTTTAAAACCTCTTGTGATCGTGATTTGTTATTATTTTATCCAGTTTTCCCGTCTTTACCAAAAACACTAGAGGATTCTTCTTCCTTGACCACTTTTATCCGTATCGGAGGAATGACAGGATTTGGAAATTCTACGTAGCAATTTATTCTGGTTTACGTTAAACAAATCTAGAATCTAGAACCTAGAATTCAGAGTTTAGAGTGTAGATGGTTGGAAATTTGTGTACAATTGAAAACGGGATGTTTCATGTTTGATGTTTGCACTCTGAAAATTGAACAAATGAGCACAGTGAAAGGGAAAAGGGAAAATGAAAACAGAATTCACAGCTCGATCAGAAATATGATATGGAGAATGGATAATGGACAAGTCTCAAGGCTGATTTCTCTCTTACCTATTTTGTCCCTTTTACAAGACAAAAGAATAGGACGTCAAGGACCCTGCCTCAAGACTTTTCACGAGCGGCGAGTGAGGAATGTGAAAGGGAATTGTTAGTTTCTGACAGAAATAATCATACTTTTTGGCAATTTTAATTCTGAAAAAGTGAATTTGTATCCAAAAGGAAATTGAGAGATGTTTAGGCATTGTACAAAACTTGCAGAGTACTGCAAAACTACAAGCAAGTCCTATGAACAATAACCTCAAGCTTTAGTCTTCAATTTAAATCTGGAGCTGAAACTGGAACTGGAATCGTCATCATGTATTTATAAAAACAACCAATTTCTGCTTTGAATCATATAGACATAAAATGAGCTTTGAAGGGAAAAGAAACTGCAACTCAAAACTCAAAGCAAGAGCGAGAGAAATGGAGCAACTGGAATTTCAAAGCCAAGTTGAGAGTTGAGAAAAGTGGAAAACGTCATCGTGATGGTGAATGCAAGCTCATATTGTTCAGCTCTCTGCACGGCGAACGTGCGAAACAAAAAGGTTCTCTTCTTTTTGTTTTCCTTTTGGCTCGAGACTCGGTTTGACGAGTACAGTCGCCGGATAACATACGTCGACAGTCGACACGTCAACACAACTCTTACGTTCAACATTAGACATTCCATTCTCACTTGTGGAATGTTTTCTCTTGTCTCTTTTGTCTTGTGATTTTACTTGTTACTCGTGCATAAAGCAAAGGAAAACAGTCACGTATTTTTAAATCGAATGTACAAAATCAAGTTTTTAACCTTTTTTGGATTATGCATGCACTACTATTTTACATTTTTACAGTTTTATGACTAAAAATACGTACTTGACCATTTTGTGGCAAAGGTAGTGGTTGTACCAGGGTGTAAGAAAAGCAAAAGTTGTTGCTCGTGGTATTAAATTACTAATTTCTTTTCATCCGATTCAAAAATTTTGATATTTGGCTAAGAAATAGAGTGATTGACCGACAACCAGCGACGATTTTTAAGCGCATGCTCTTCAAAGCAGCCCAAATCTTGATACAGTTTTTAGCAACCTTGGTAAAAAAACTCGAAATATTCCTTCTATGATGTAAAAGAAATACAAAGGAGGCGCTGAGAAGAAGCCAGAGAAATGCGAGAAAGGTTGAGCCGATACTGGAATTGTTGAAGACCAGGGGTATGAAATCCTGAACTGCTTCATCCTCTGCAAATTCTTGCATCGATTCAAATTTCCCTTGTCGAATGTGTTTCCATTTTGTTCACAATCCGTAAATTCCGGATCGAACCAAATCGTCCAATCTCTTTCGGGCCGTATCAGGGCGAAAGCGGTCCATTCTCCTATAGAATAAATGCCAATGTCCACGCTGTGTCAGAGAATCGTACCTAGTAAATCTACTGTGGTAGAACCGAAGTTTCTTTCCGTTCCAATTTGAGCCTAAATTTCCAGTTTCAGTATACCTCAAAACGCAAAACCACAGCGAAAAAGCACCAGACAAGGAGAAACCTAGCATGAAAATGAAATTTTCGAACAAAACAACCAATTTGCGCCAACAGGGCGCGAAAAATTAACATTTCTATCTCCATAAATATTACTGCATTATTTGCATTAGGCCCTGAAATTCAAAGATCGGCTCTGATAACAGAGTCCAGCGTCTAGAAAATTTAGATAAACCTGCAGGCAGGTTGGAGGAGCGAAGCTCGATATTTTGCGTCTTATCGTAGTGATAGTTGCTCACAATAGGAGGAACCTATGCGTAGAAATTGGGCCTAATTTTTGGAAACTCAGTGATTTTTTGAGATAACAGAGCTGGTTTGGGATTTTACGTGGGGTTCGGATTTTGTGCTAGGTATTGCAGAATCGTTGCTAGGGCATCCCAATTGATACCTTTTCAATTGATAACTTTTCAAGGCTCTGCACACACAAGAAAATTCAATTGAGTAGGAAATTCTCGATTCTAATTGCTCAACTTGTTTTTGAAATTCATTTTTGTTGTTGTGAGTCATTTTAATTTTAATCTGCCCTTGAGCCTTGAGATTTCGATATTCGAGATAGAAACAAATGTCAACGGTGAGGATGACTTTGTGAATGATTCAACAGGGAAATAAAAAGGATACAAAAATCCGGCTGGACAAACTATGTACAATGTACATGAAGTAATAGAAGCAGAGGAAAAAATAAATTGTACCGGAAAGTTAGGAAATTGTAAAGGAAATTTGTCTTGTTCCATTTGTTTTCAAAAGTACAAAAATATCAAAAGATGGCGAAATAAGTTTGAAATTTCCTTGTTCGAAAAAAAATATTGTAGTTGATTTGCGTGTTGGGGTTTGTAAATTAAATTTGGTTACGGTACAAAAAATACTGTTGCCGTGCTTGGCTTTGGATTTGAAGAGTTGTTTTAATATCTTAATGTTATTGAGTTTTCGCCTTTTGCCGAATTGAACGAGGTTGTGAAATTTTACATGGGACAAAGAAAGAGGAAATTTAGGAGCTGAATCCCATTCACAGAACTCGAATTATCCTGTGGAAAAACAAGAGACTGGATGACTCTTCCACTTGTAAAAACTAACTGGAGTACAACCAAAATTTATATCTCCAGTGAGTCTGGGGATAAAGAAGAAAGTGACCACTATTTTGACCCTTTTCACCCTCTTGAAATTTAAACTGATACCATGGAAACCGGAAACTTTCCTCGAAACGCGAAACGTGATTTGGTGTTATTATAAAATAAATTCATATGTTTTATTTTTTGGAAAATGTAGTAAACTTTTTCTCCTTTTTTTATGTGGTTTTAGATTTTTTTTCCTTTATCGTCGAATTATCGACTATCAGTTTTTAATTTCCTGTCCTCGATTCTTGACAGGGCGATTGGAAGTTCCTTTTTGAATCGTGGGCTTTTGACTTTTGACGTCCAAAAGTCGTGTAACCTTTGAGCGTGACAACGGGAGAAGTTTCACTTACAATTACTTTAATTCTCTGTCATTACTTGGTAAAGACGTCATTGTACAATTTGGAATTCGGAATGAAGCAACGCCTATTTTGACACGTCAGCTTAGTGTAGGAAGGCGAAATCAATGAAATAGTTGTGCTTTTAGACTTGTTCTTGTTTTGTTTTTGTGTTTCAACGATATTCCATATAAAATGGCGGCAACCAGCAATTATTTGACTCCGCTACTCGGAATTTTTCTAGCAGAACAAAATTTAGTGGTTTTCTCCAAAGAAGCTGAGGTCCAAAGTGGATCAGGAATTTTCCTCGAGTGGCCAATAGAACCAACTTTGCTTCGAAATGTTGACCTCTACTCCATCTTGGATGACGTGGCGGAGGCTGGCTGCTGGATTCAACTCTGTGGCAGCATCATGCGCTACCAAATGGACAATATAGAAACTCATTTGGCAGCTCAAATCGGGCTCAACTCTTACCAAAACCGAAACTGGCTCATCCCAATTTTGATCAATGACTATCCACACTTGAACGTATTTATGGCAAGTGTATTTGACAAATATTTGAGCGACGGATTGCCGGCGGGAGGTCGTTCAAAAAACTTGCACTGCTTCATCAACATGATGTACTGGCCATTGGCCCCGCGCGTTGTTAAAATTTTTGATATAAAAAATAATTTGGAACGCTATGGTCGCAATCCGGCAATGTGTCGTTCTTGGATAGCGACTCAAACATGTGTACTCGAAACAAAACCTTGGCGAG
>JAQGBH010007747.1:0-10591 GCA_034698265.1 Sminthurinus aureus | reverse complement strand
TTTGGAAATAAAGTAGTTTAAATGCTATTAAAGTTTTAAAAAGTTACTCAGAATCTGAGTAAATCGGTGGTAGGTTTTTATATGCAATGTCCAGAGACTCTTTTTCAGAATCTCCATCGAGATTCTGCGCAGAGTCTCGAGCTGGGACAACAAAACAGATAAAAGAGAAAAGCAGAAAATCCAAAATCCGTGAAAAAAATTGTTCAAAAGCGATTGCGCCTTTTATCAAGGATTTTTTGAGTTGAGAACTTGATCACACATTCGCAACACTAAAGCCAATAAAAAAAACAACTGGTTTTAATTGACATCAAATCTTTGGTTTTTATTTTATGCACGAATAAAATATTTACTATTCCGGATTCCAGGTCAGAAATTGTTTATCGTGTTTAACCGGCATGAAAATTTGAGAGTTGATAAAGAAATTTCGTAAATGATTGTTTATTATAGTTGAAATACATGAAAAAGATGCTTCACAAAATGTGTAGTTTGACTATAAAAGCATTCATCAATCAGCACATTAAATTAATTATTCATAAAAGGCATATAAATTAAGAGGATCAGATAGATTTTGATGATTCTTCATAAAATCAACAGCTTGCTGAATTGTTACAGGTGAAAGTCCAGCGTCGAGAAGTTATGCTTGTCATTTGTGTGTAGCTTTTTAGTTGTTGCTGCTTTTGTCTATCGCATTTGTGAATGGTGGTAGTTCTCCGACAAAACGTCTGCCTAATCTGTTGGTATTTTTTAGCCAAATCTGGCTCACATCAAGTTCTTTCAATTCTTTTGGAATTTTTTCTGACGCGGATCTCAGATATTTCGTTATTTCTTGGATTTCGAATTCCTCGACATCATCAACTTCTGTATCAATGTGATGGCTACCACAACCATTATCTTTTGATTTTGCAACGGACATTTTGAAGCTGAATTTGGATTCTGTCTCATTTTTCATCCAAAACTGGTGAAACTTACAATTCATTACCAATTTTTGAAAAGCTATCTGGTGAAAATCCAAGTGAGAGGCTGAAACATGAAGCTTCCAGTTTCTGGTCCAGATTTGGATAATGTGACTTGCAATTTCTGAGATTTCCAAACATCATTTTGGTAGATGTTTGTTAAGTAGTTCCAAGTCTCGTTTGCAATGACAACCGAGTTGAGGAAATTTTCCAGTGTTCTCGTTAAATTGACAGGGTTAATTGTTTGTGCAGGAGGTTGGAATCTGAATAATTTTAGTGGCTCTGGCTTTAACGTTATAGAAACAAATCTCTTTTGGCGTTTCTTGTTCTTGTTGTTGTTGTTGTTGGACATGACTTTGGAGTAGCATGAAGATATTGAAGAGTTTTTTGGACATGGGAATTCTTCATCCACAATTTTATTAACAATATTCAAATAGTCAATAAACCAGACGCCAGAGATTTCCATTGTCATTGTTTTCGCAGGGCTGGTTTGTTGTGCTGTTGCTGTAGATGTCGATGGCGATGTTGATGAAACCGTGGCCACTACAAAAGGAGCCTTAATGCCAAATAGAAATTGGGAGAAAAATGACTGGGGGAAATTGATTTGACCGGAATCAATCTGTAAGTCAAAGTCCGTTGATTGAACAACATTTCCTTGCTCTGATTTTTCCAATAAAATCATCGTCGTCCTTGCCGCTCTGGTTGGATTTGAAACTCGAGACATTGTACATCTTTGATTTGCGATGAAAGTGGCACAAAATACCGGATTTGCTCCATGGATTCGCATATTTTCTTGTACTTCATAAATTTCGTCACCGATCAAGGTTTTACTCCGAGTATCTGTTTTTTCGTTGAACCATTTTAACGGCCAGTAAAACATGTTGATGAAGCAGTGCAAGTTCTTTGACCGAGCTGCCAAACTCAATCCGTCACTCAAGTATTTTTCGTACGTCAGTAACGAAATTTTGAGACGATCTCTGAGCAGAATTGGGATGAACCGGTTTCGGTTTCGGTTTTGGCTGAGTGGACTTTGGTCCGATTTTTGGTCTGAGCCGATTCCGATTTGAGCTGCCAACTCATTTTCTCTCTTGTTTCTGGGGTCTTCTACTATGTTGCTACAGAGATAAATCCAGCAGCCAGTTTCCGCCACGTCATCCAGAATCGAGTAGAGGTCAGCATTTTGAAGGGTCGTCCTTTCGATTGGGAAGTGAAGGAAAATTCCTGACCCAGTTTCAATTTCCTTGGATAAAACCAAGGAATTTCGTGCTCCTAGTAAAACTACGAGGGCCAAAATTAAATAATACTCCTGCATTTTTTTTTTCAAAACCAGTGCAAGTCGTAAATGAAAATTATCTTGTTCTCTTCTCAACCATCAAATTTTACGCTGCACTATAAACTGACGTGTCTTTTTATTTCAAGTTAAGTGACAAGTTATGAAATGGGATGTTTTATATCTTTTAGAGTGAATTTTATTTGTTCGACAGATTCAAGATTTTTTACAAGAGCTGTTTTTGGATTTTCTGTTCATTCCTATTTCATCCACACCTCACACCTCAAATCAAAACCGCATTTCTTACACAATTTAGAATATTTGAATACTTGATGCTTTTTCCTCTCCACTTGAAAGTTTCTCTTTTTCTAGCTGACTGTGAGATGAAGAACAAAAGTGGGACATGGATTTTATAGCTTGTTCAATGGAATAGGAAAAATCCAAGTGGGATTTCTCTTACAATCAACAGTCACACGTACAAGTGGGAACCCGACGGTAAAAAGTGCACGTGTTCAAGTGCACATTTCAACTGCTGAATCCAGCATAAAAAATTGAAAATCGATAATCCAGGCGTAAACCAAAGGAAAGCAGAATACATGAACAAGTAAAAGAGGGTAACTTGCCTAAAATTAGTTTTACAAGTTGAGTTAATGTTGAAAAAATATCGGATTTCCTTTTCGATTTCTATGATTTTCTGTCGGTTTGGCGGAAAATTCCTGCGCAAACGTTTGTCAGTTTTCTTTTGAATTTTCAAAACAACAGGAAAATAGATTAAACGAAAACGTTTAATCTGAACTGAATAAGTTGATCAAAGGCAAAAAAGGGGAAACGTCATCTGCATTTTTTATGTGGTAAAAATAATTGTGATAGTAGAAATTCCTAATTTTCCAGTCCAGTTGCATTTCATTTTCATTTGCTCATTTTGAGTCTGGAATCATGAAGCAGGAAATAAGTAAAGTAAAAAAGTTTTTTTTTTTCGGGTGAGGTTTTCTCTCCTTTTCCCTGAGACTCAAAAACGAAAGAAAAACTTAGAAAAGCAACGGACAGAAAAGACAAGTCAGGAGACGAAAAATTGTATTCACGTCACCTCTCCTGGTCTATCAATAAGTGTATCTCAGCGATAAAGCAACATAGATTAGGCTTAAATTCACTATTGTCTAACCACCTCAACTAGAACTTGGTATGAAAATCGGTCGTCTGTGTGGCTTCATTTTAGCCTCGCTTCAACTTTCTCCAGAAAGAGAACTGTCACGTGTTGCTAATTTCTGGCATCTGGCCTCCTCTTCTTTCATTTCAACTTTCCTCGAACCTCCAACCTCAAAGCATCAGCGCTAGAACGGACTTTAGCAACACGTGAATACCATTAAGCAGACGGGCATTTTACTTGTCGATTATTGTTTATCCTGTTGTCTAATTCCTATTTTTACGAACGCACATTTATGCAATTTGTATTATTTCGCCTGTAACACCAATGAAGACTAAAAATCTGTAGCTTGCAGGCTCAGTTTGCACTGCTTGATTTTATAAACGACGTCAAACTACACCAAAATTTCAAAATTAAAGTGTTTTTGTATAACAGAGATTTGTACATTTTGTGCAAATTTTGATGTAGTTGATTTTTCCTCGGTGAAATAAATGACCGCACCCTCGCCACAGTCCGAGCCGGAAACGATGACAATTACCGTGGAGAACTGAGGAACGCCATTGGCACTGCTGTTATGAAAACCCCAGTTGCCAAATTCAACGACTTCCAATTTGTCGAGGTAAAATGCTAAAGACATAAAATATTCTAAAATTATCTATGCTATAAAATCTCATTCTTCCCAACTTTCTTCCGAGCTGAGCAGTGCACATAAAACAAGGAGCGGATTGGGTTGACTCGACTTAAGACGTAAGACTTGGTTTGACTTGATGGAGAAGGATGAAAATGAAGCCAACAGAGTAAACGTAGAACGGGGAACCGTGGAAAATTGAGGGTTGAGAAGTAGAAAATGAAAGTTTAAATTGAGAATCTTAAGCATATTTAATATTTACTCAAAAGACGAATCGCTTTGAGCTTTAAGGTTGAGCATAAAATTTTAAGTCCAAGTCAACCCAAAAGATTACAACGATCGAACGGAAGAAGAAACCAGAAACCAGAAACATATTTATAATTTACAATACGATGCAAAAGACATGGACACTGCAAGCAGCAAAGGAACAAAAATAAGAACTTACAGCATTTTCTACGGTCTACAGTCTGACTAATTTGTTTCAAGCATAACATGTAAAGCACGTCAAGGCAAGATTACTTCTGCAACGTGACTGAAAATGTGACGAATGATTTTTTAAACGGCGTCCAAATTTTACAAGGCACTAGAAAAAACCGAAACAGCTACACGTTGCGTGTCACATTAGAAATACCAAACCAAATCAAACCAAACCCATCCAATTCAATCTCAATTCCATTCACATTGTCGAAATGTGACTATTATTGACACAGCCTAAGTGTTAACTGTCAACGTTCAGAGGACAAAAAAATTGTTGAGACGAAATGAGCCATGTAAAAATAACAACAACAAATAATAATAATAGTACAGAATTTCCTTGAGTTTAAACATGTAACAGCGTTGCTAATTTGTCCAGTTCCAATTCCAATTCCAGAACCACAAATAAATCCAACCGACAGTTTCTTTGGGTTTGTTAGTGTGGTCTCGTGGTAGATTTTTCTGTTCATTTCTTACTTCAAATTTTTGGAGTTAAGGCGTATAAATGGTAATTTCTAATCCATGGCTATAATTTTGAGGCTTGAGGTAAGTTAGACTCAATCATCAAGAATCAGGGACTATGAAACAGTTGCCGAGTTGGACTGGTGGAACTTCAGATAGCTAGTTTAAGTTTGCCCATTTACTATTCCTCCTGCATGATGAATGATAATACTGGATTTTATAGCATGGAAAATGTAAAATTGTCCAACTGATGTTTCTTTTGAACTTTGAATCAGCAGGATGGACTTTTTTGGTCATTTTTTTCATATAAAAAGTTTTTAATTTGACAAAATATTTTCTGCGGTTTTTCTGTGGTTCAACCATTGCCAGTAGTTTGTAGCGTTTGTATCGGCGTTCCAATTTTACACGCAACTTTATCCTCTATGTCCAGAGGTAAAACGTAAAACAAGCATCATGAAATGCAAAGAAACTAAATGAAATAATAATTTAATGATTTAAAAGCTTGTGGCATGTCCAAAGAAATGTTTCATGGGCCACGAACTCCACGTGCCAGAATTTTTCTGGAACTTTTCTGTCATTTTCTGTGGACATTCAAGCTGTTTGCATCACTTGTGTTGTCAGGTGTCAGTTAAAGTACATTGTCCATTTATTATGTAAAAATGGCCATCTTGTCCGGCCCAATTTTTGTACTACTCGGATTCATTTTTCTAGTGTTTGGACAAAAGCAAATCCAAGTTTCTGGAAAATGGCCGATGGAAGTGCGGATGCCGATCCACCTTGTTGAAGCTGATCGAAATTCTATAATTTCCTACATCAAGAAACAAGAGTGTCGCGTTAATATTTTACTATTTGATTTTGGATTGAAACAGAATTTTCCCGAATTATTTAAAGATTTTGAATTGAATTTGGCAGATTTCGTCCAGGAGCTGCCCTCTATCATCACAAAAGAAACTCACTTTTACAACTGCATGAGGTATAGATTTGCTGGACGTAGTTGCTCCTCTCCTTTAGATGCGAAGAATAATATTGTTGTTGAGAATGTAAGGTATGTGAACTGTCATGTGAACGTGATTCAAATCCCATTGAAATTCCCAGTAAAACCAAATTCATTAAATCTCCACGGCTTTCGATTTCCTTTCGTGGACAGAATTTTGATTGGAATAAAAATGTTTTTGAGATTCGCTAAGGAAACTCTTGTTCTTGCAACGTCACTAACTTTCAAAAAATCCTTGTCCATTTACAAAACAGCAGGAAGTGGAATTACAATTGAGAATATTCGGAGCAGCATCAAAAACTACCACAGTACTCTGGGTGACATGAATTTTGCGGATCGCATTTTTCTCCTACTTATAAAACCGACGGGGGCGGGGGAAAATGGAGACGAGTTTCAAATCTATTCGGCAATCTACACATGTCCGCTGTGTTTTGATCAGGATATATTTTTCAAATTTGGTTGTGGTGGCGCCATCTCCCAGGGAAAGCAAATTAGCAGTCCAAGTTGTTTCGACCCGTTCCTCAAGACTGTGAAGGACAAGATTATTAACACTTTTGACTATTCCATTGTGACTGCAATTAAAAGGTCTGGAACAATTGTCCTTTTCGATATGGCTTGGCAAGACTCTGATCTGTACCATGACTTGGTGGGATTTCTTGTTTGTCCTTTCAATAAAACTCTTTTCCCAGACGACATGGTACATTTCGACTCCAAAAGCTCTTTGTCTTTGAAGGCTGTTCCAAAGCAGACGGAGCGGATGCGAAAGTTTGAAAAATTTATTGATTTTGAATCGTATGAAGGACAATCGGATTTCGTGGAACAGCAGACTCGATTTCCAGTTGAAGCGCCATCTTTTAAATTCATAACTCTGGCGGGAGTTCGGCGACTGGACGAGACATCCTTGACCGTTTACATGTCTCCCTTTGGATCGGACGTCTGGTGGACAGTTTTGGCAACAGGTGGCGCAGTTATCTTGTTTTTTTCTGTAACAACAACAATCAGACACCAACACCAGAAAAGGTGTGGAAATTGCGCCAGTTCCATTGAAATCTTCAGCAGAATTCTTTCAAGAGTCTTTCACGCCACCTATTGGCTCTTTTCTCTTGTAATGGAGCAGGCTGAGACATTCAGTCCTCGTCAAAAACAAATTCAAATTCAGAACCAGAACAGAAGCAGCAAAGAAATGCCAAATAAGCGTTTCTGGATCTTTACTATTGTCACTCTCATGGTTACCGTGGTAACGGCGGTCTATCGTGCGATAATAAAATCCGACTACGTCATCAATCACCCCTACAAAACCAACTGGACGACTCTCCGAGAAATTTACGCAGATGGCGGATTCTTTGTCTACTTTTCCCAAACGGATTTTCTCTGTGAGAAAAGAATGCAAACTAAAAGCTGCCATCTGCTGTTTTCAATGTGTAAAACTACTTCATCCTACTCTTCTCCATTTGAGAGAGCTGTATCAATATTTCCCAAGGGAAATAGGAAAATTGATATCCGAGAGCGGGATTTTTTCACCTGCGTGAAACGCTGCCGTTTTGATGACACACAAGAGCAGTTTGAAGACTCTCCGTGCAAAAATATTAGGGCGTGTGCTCGATATGCGCGCATGAATAGAGTGTCCTCTGTACAGAGAAAAATCGTATGTACAAGTCAACTTTTCAGCATTATAGAAAACGAGCTGAGTAACCCTGACCCTCTGAAGAAAACTGTGTTCATGACCCGAGAAAGCGACCTCATGTTTTATTGGACGCTTTTTAAATGGCACATGGAGAAGCAGAATAAAAAAGGGACCCAGATCAAATTCTCCCACAATGGCCGAGAGCGACGAGATGAGTCCATGAGCTTTAAATTGAAAAATGTAGAGGTCAAAGATGGACTTGACCTTCATCATCCACAGCTGCTTAGGACCATGATGGGCCTCGCGCTATCTAGCGGATTCTACAGGCATCTTGAGAAAAACTCGTACTTTCAGGGTCAAAAATTAAACAACAGGAAAATCATTTATCAGAATGACGGCGAACCAGCATTCGACGTACTTTCATTTCGAAAATCAAATGTTGGACTGACTTTCCGAATGTGGGTTTATTGTTTGGCGGGCTCCTTGGTTTTTCTTTTAATTGAATTCGTTTGGTCTGGAAAAGAAACGACTCTTTTCATTTTGGTTGTCACGGCGTACCACATAAAAGAAGTAGTTAAGGCTTTTTCTGCAACTATCACACATTATTTAATTATAGGCTGCAACCGTGCTAAAAAAATTCTTTCTCCGGTTCTGCGAATTACTAATCCAATGGCATGAAAGTTGCAAGATGGACTGCACTTTGAATATATCTATATTGTAATATATTGAAATTTTTACAATCAATTAAAGTTCCTATATGGTTTCTTTGCTAAAAAATAGTTGTTGGTAAAAAATAAATATTCATATTTCTGCACGCGTGCGTTAAGTTTGGCGGCAACCTGGTTTTGTACCTGCCAAATTGAAACAAATAAAAAAATCTTTCTTTACATTTTAAATAATTTACTTGTGTTCACTTCATTCTCTTTTTTTTCTTTTTTAAGTACTTTTGCAATTCTCAAGTAGATAACTTTTCATGATTTTTCATCGAGCATTTAAACATAATTCGCAATTCGTAATTCATTAGGTGAAGAATTCATGAAGAAATATTTCCACGTGGCCGTTTACCTTTAATTAGCCTCGTGTTGTTGAATAGCCGTTTAACGTTGAACTTTCAACATGCATCCAATATTCAGTATAAAGCCCGGTAATGGGTTTGTCTCTCATAACCAAAGTCAACCAAAAAGAATCGATTGAATGCTAAGTATTGCCAAGTAATCATTTTTATGGATGCTGGATTAAGCTGGAGCGATATTACTCCGAACCGAACCAAACCAAAGCGCATCACATGCGGTGGTAATCAATTGGCCAATAAAATACAGCCAAGTGAAGCAATATACGTAATATACATAAAAAATATCATTAAGCCCGTTTCACAATTCTTCTAAAGGTGACGTTCAGTTGTGTAACACGTAAAATGTATAAGTAAACAAGCACGCGCTTTGCGCGACTTGACCCGCGGTGCGTTTGCTTCTTCGCGGCTCAAAAACAAATTTATATGTAATTTCCTTTGAGTTTTTCAAATCTACTCTTACTTTGTTCCATGAGTGTTTTCTAGTCAAGTCGAGCTCTCGGATCACTGCGCATGTGTAGAACGCTCTAGTATGTACTGTGCCATTTCGGATCACTTTCAAAGGGAAAATCCAGCATGTAGTCACTTTGGATGATTCCGCCATAACCGTTTACAAAAATGAGACTCATCATCAGCCAAACGCCCAAAATCAAACGAATGGCTCTCTTTACTTCACGTGCATACGGATTCTTGATAAGATTCTCAACGTTAAGCGGAGTTTCTTGGCCATACTGATCCAGCAAAAATCGGATGATCCAGAAAAAGAGTTCGGACAGTATCTTCCAGATCTCCGATGATTGTAACGAATCCTTTGATTCAAAAGCCAGAATCAAGAGGGTAAGGGAAATGACCGTGATCACCATAGAAACCAAGAGAAGTGTCCAAACTTGAAGTTGAAATGGTTTTGTGTAGATTTGGAGCGTGTTTTTTGTGCCGAAGACGCTGTCGCTCGTGATGAATTTGTAGTTATTGCTTCCCGTGAAAATCCAAGTACGAGGCAAAAACTCAAATAAAAGACTTTCTGGTCGAGACTTGAATATTGTGACTCCCAGTTTTTTAGATTCCCACAAGTCTTGCCAGTCAGTTGGCCAATATTTCCATGTGCCATTGGCAGTGACAACCGAGTCGAGGAAATTTCCCAGAGTTTCTATGAAATCCGCAGGGTTGATTTTATCAGCAGGAGTTTTGAATTTGAATTTGGATTTTGAAGTTGCACCGACAAAAATCCTTCCACTTTTCTTGTTGCTTTTGTTGTTGTTAGACATGATTTTGGCGTAGCACGCAGATTCGGATTTTGTAGAGTTCTTTGGACATGTGAATTCTGCATCAACATTTTGATTGAGAATATGGGAATGATGGATAAACCAAACACCAGAGATTTCCATTTCCCTTGTTTGTTTTGCTCTTGTTGTTGCTGGTGATGAAACGGTGGCTACTACAAAAGGAGGCTTAAGTCTGTCCAGAGCAGAAACGAATTTGGAAAAAAATGGCTGCGGAAAATTGACCTGGTCGTCCTGTGAAATTGGGTCAACATGGGTTGATTGTGATTGAAGTACAACATTTCCTTGCTTTGGTATTTCCAGGAAAATCATTGTGGCCTTTGCCGCTCTCGTTGGATCATTTGACCGAGTGGCGCATTTTTGATTTGCTACGAAAGAGCGACAAAATACCGGATTCCTTGCATGCCTGTCCATATTAATTTGTACTTGATGAATTTCGGCGTCGATTGTGGTTTTTCGTTTCCGCCACTTCAATGGCCAGTGCGAATGTTTTGAGCGAGCTGCCGCAGTCAGTTCATCACTCAAATATTTTTTGTATACCCCATTTGAAATTTTGAAACTATTCCCGAGCAGAACTGGGATGAACCGGATTCGGTTTCTGTTTCGGTTCTGGTTTTGGTTTGAGCCGATACTAATTTGAGCTGCCAACTGGTTTTCTCTATTGTCACTCGGCTTTTTCATTATGTTTCCACA
>JAQGBH010007746.1:0-10594 GCA_034698265.1 Sminthurinus aureus | reverse complement strand
CTTTTTTGTTAATTGCTTACAATTAGGTAATTAAAAATTAGTTCCATTTGATTACATGTATTATGAATTTGAATTGATACTCAGCATGAAAAAACTTTTGAGCCAACCCGCGTATTTTACCATAAGAAATTGAATTCATGTACATATTTAAAGAACATCTCTATACAAGTTCTCTTGTATATGTGTACATTGTACATTGCTCATGTTTGTAAACTCGCAAGCTTTGAGCTTTGAAATGTAAACGGGGAAACAACAACAAGACAAATAGGACTGAAAATGGAATGAAAATTTTAAACTTTGAGATTTGAGATTTGATATAAACAAATTTAGATAGAGATATACCATTTTCACTGTCTCTTTAAATTCTGAAATTCAGCATTCGGTGGCGTATGTAGCATAGTTTTGTGATTGTGATTGTGAAAAATAGGAGATAAACCCGTTATACGTTTGAGTCAAGTTTGGACGGAAGAAAAATGGTCGTTAATCAAGAAGCTTAGATAAACAAATCAGGTCCAATTAATTCTCCTTAATGGTCTATAATTACTTGCACTATCGTTTACATTTCTCCCTCTCAAATTCCTTCACAACCATTAAATTCTCCCATGTAACTTCATCTGCATCTGTTTTCACATTCACATTCACCATGTGCCATGTGCCTACTGGTTTTTCAGTTTACTCACTGCCACTTTCCTCACTTGTCCTCTCACCATAAAGATGCATGTACGATATCTACTATGTACAATGTACAATATATGGTAGAGAAACAAGAATTGTTTGGTGTTTAGAATTTAGAGTTTAGAGTTTGGAGCGGAGCCTCTGCAAAAACACGCACATGCTGGATGAAAACAGGAACATGCAATATTTACATTATTTACATTCTATCCTGTTTTTTCCTTGTTTTTTTGCCACGGTCTGCTCAATTTTTTATGATGTCACGTTCCATTTACATTTGCATCAAAAATCTGTATCACTATAGAATTATGAATGTGGTGGACAGAGCCGTCTTCTTTTAACTTCTCTAATGAAGAAGGATAATTTAATGTTTAATGGGATTTGAGTGTTTGAGTGAAGACAGATACAATAATTTAATATCATTTAAGGCTTCTTATGAAACCTTTTTAAATGTCATAATATAATATAATAAAATCATAGAGAAAATAGATTTTCTTGTAGAGAAACTGATGAAAAGCCTGAACGCTGGTAAAAAGAGCTAGAAACTGGCTTATTTATTAGTTGTTCACACGACATTAATAAAATCCTAATTCAGCAGGAGACTCGCAAAATTGTATGTCAACCACAAAAGTATTTTGTTCTAGATTCTAAGGTGGATATCTTAAACATTTACATAATAAGTAAACACAAAAGAGGAACAAAAGTTGCTGACCTGTCATTTATACTTTACAGATATACACATCTATTTGCTTATTTAGAGTGTTGACTTAACTTTGGAGGGCCCTAAATTTAGAATCTAGAATATAGAATCTGGGTAACCTCGAGAATCGTTTATGATTGTGCTTGTACTTTCAAAGTTCAAAGGAGCCATGAACGATGCGACTGGAATACATAAACAAAGATATAATTATGTGTTTATTTCCTTCAAGCTGTCAACTTGCTGAGAAGGAGAAAACGGAAATTGAATTGTCTTTGTGTGTGATAAGTGATAAAACACACAGGTACGCAGTACGCATGTATGCTTAATATTTATGTAGAACACGGATCTGTAGGGATGAATATGCATCAAAATATTATTAATTGTTTAGGAATACTATAACATATAACATATAATATCTGTACACTGTCCAGCTGTATAGAAAGAAAAAGTAAAGAAGTCTCTGAGAACATTTGTGCACAGTGCACAGACGTTAATTCATGTTTTCATTTTTCATGTGTATTAACATGAAGGGAAGTTGAGCTTTGAGTTTGGAGCTTGGAGCTTGCAGAAGTCACTCTTTGTCTTGTATTATATTATCTTGACGTTTAAATTGTTAGTTTTGGAACTGGTGGTTGTTTTAAGGTTGGAAATTTCACCCTAGGTCATTGAGACGGACGCTGGAGGCATTTTATTTGGGTGGTCGCAGTCCAGCCGAACTAAACTCATTGACACGCATCATCATTTTCAGTTCTATCATTATTAGGTAAATACTCCCTATTCTGTAGACTGTAGATTGTAGATGTATGACGTATGCAACACACCGTATGCTGTATATAGGATACATGCACCATGCACAATGCACAAATTGTGCAGCACAATGTATAGATATTACGCATACTCTTTACACATGAGTAAAGGAGGCAGGGAAAAAGAGTCAGAAGTCAAAGTACTAGTAAGATGATTTTTCTCCTTCGTAATAAGACAGACCAAAGAAACTAATACCAGTTTTTCGAAAAATCTCCATTGTACTCCGTCTTTGTACCCTGTAAAGTCTAGAGTCATGTCTAGTGCATGTCATGTTCTATTCTCAATAAGAATTTCTCATGTTATTCCTAAAAATCCTCCCCATTTATCCTATTTATCCAAAATTTGAAGCTTTTACGGGTGTTCAATTGATTCAAAATTCAAAAGGTACAGTTTCATCTGAATAAATCTACCTCATTCTCATGGCATTGCATTGCATTGAAGTTTGGGGCAGGCAGATTTTAGTGAAAAAACATACCACACATGGTTCTTATTCTGATTTTGAGTAGAATATTATTACATCTAATTTATGCACATTAAATGTTTAAAATTAGACCTACTCTTACTTCTGGTGCAAAGAAAAGAGACATTTTAAAATGTAGACTTTGTAGATTTTTCATTATTCAATCGCTTATTGAACAATCAATTATAAATTATTTGGTCCGTTGGCAATTTGATTTACTCCCGAATAATGTAGGTTAGAGCCTCAAGACACATCCATTATATATTCTATATTCCGTACCATTTGAAATTTGAAACATGCATATTTTGATCCAATGCATCATGCATGTGCGTCAAACTGTAGTGACTACGGGGACAAAATTGGAAAATTCAGGAGAACGTACGTATTACATACACTGTATAGTGTAAAGTAGTGTACAGTGTATTTGATTGAAATTTTTGAGCTAGCGTTCATGTATCTTCTTTTGCAGATACTTCATATTTCATGGTGCGTTTCGTATTTGTGTGTAGTGTTGAATATGCTGGTAGATTGTGTGTACATTATAAATAATATTAATCCAAGACGTTCATCTCTTTCTCTGTTCCTGTCTCTCTGCTTCTCTGTTTCTCTCTTTACTTCGGTTGGTTGGTTTGGTCTGATCTGAGCTGAGCTGTGGGATTATAACCCATTTACATGGCATGAAGCATGAATGATTTACGTCCCTTATAAACCAGGGACATGCAAAAGGTTCGGTTATAGAACGCACAAATATCCATGTACAGATATTTACATGGGTATCACTGTCTACTTTCTCTGCTTCTCTTTATTAAACCTGTTTAGCATTCTATGATGGATACAATATGCACATTTTATAAATACTAAATACAGCCACGTCCCATTGTTTGTTTGTCCTTGTTCTCATTCTCCTTCTGTTGTTGATATCGATATTACTGTTATGATTGTTGTTTTACGTTACCCATGCTCCATGTTCCATGATCCATGATTAAGAGCTCTTGATTCCAGTTTCCAACCTGGTTTTTTGTATGTGCTCGGTGTGTTGTCCGTTGTCCGAAATTAGATCTACATGTATGAGATGGGTGAAAAATAAGGAACGAGCACACTGGAACAAAAACAACCAAGCGCGTGCTGTGAGCTAGTTCCCGTTCTGGGATTTACAACTTTGGTGATACACCGTTACGCATTTGTAATTATCAATTATCAATAAACAAGTGGACGTCATACCATTGTTTTAATATTTAGTATTTAATATTGGCCTGCACATTTTAAAATCAACGGAAAATCAATGAAACTTCTATTTTATTATCATGTGTGAGATACAATTGTTGTTTAAAGTGTCATCTTCTTTTAAAGATTTTTGCACCATTCAGGATTTATCATTATTGCTTTATGATTATCAAGCCTTTTGAATTTTGAATTTTGAATTTACAAGACGAAAAATACTGGTAATTTAAATACTTTAGTTGGTTCAGCCAGTTTTGTCTCATGTGTCATGTAAAAAGTTTTATTTTTTAATCCACTTGCTTCTGGTAAAGTAATTAATTCTTTAAAATGTCGACGTGTACAAAAACAGAATGTAGAATACCGAATAGTCACAAGTCACAAGTCGTAAGAAAAATGGTGATAATTGTTGAGCCTCTACGAGCACCACGTGATTTTAATTGCAAGTTTTTGTTCATACGAATCTCTCTATAGAATTATTATGAATTGAAATGAATCTGAATCTGACTATGAAAATAAATTTGAATAGTTTGAGAAATGGGAGGGAAGCAAGAATGTCATTTGGAATTTGGAATGTCAGAATGTGTAATAGTGAATGATGATGGAACGATAAAGAACATGTCAGTTCCTCTTCCAACTTCCAACTTCCAAGTCGCCTTGTCTTCATCTCTTGTTCATTGTGAACTGTGTTTTGTTCATGGAGACAATGCCATGCGTTGCTGCATTGCTTCGTTGCTACGTTCCCGTGAAATTATTAAATATTAAATAATCATGTACAGATATCTACATAGACTATATACTACAGACGTTCCTGTATATACATCTGAATTTTCTGCACTAAATTCTGCAGTTATATTATTGCAGCCCGAGAAGATATAAAATATAAAATATAAGGTATATAAAATGACGTAGATACTAGATACTAGATACTAGATTCTGATATTTGCAAGGACAATGTAGCAACAATATCGGAGGAAACCAAGATATTTTGTCATCGTCATTTACATCTGGTTGATATTTATATGAGACATTGTGCGTTGTGAATTTCGCATAAAGACTGCAGAATGTAGAATGTAGAATGTAGACTGTATAGCGCTGAGCTTCATATACGCAGTGTACAGTGTACGGCAGGAAAAGTAAAATGGAATAGAGAGTGAAAGTGAAAAGGAAGAATAGAGAGTAGAGAGTAGAGAGAAAGTGAGTGAGAAAGAGAAAGAGACAGCAAGCTTTGAATGAATATCATGTAATGGAACATTCTGCTTGTGTCTCAAGTTCTTAATCTGAAAGTCCCATAGGTAAATTGGGAATTTCTTGGTTGAATTTTGAGGGTATAAATGTCTCATATTGAGACACCAAGTGGCTCACAGACAAGAAAATGCTTTCAACGCTCAACATAATTTCTTCTCAAGCTCTCAGCTCTCACTTTACAGATATACATGTATCTATATCCAGTTTGCCTTCTTCTTCTTCTCCATTCTTCCTCTATACCTCTAATAATTTCACTTGTGAATTGAAACGACGTCAGAAAATCATTCAACTTGAATTCTGTGCTCTGTAGATGTTGTACATTGTACATTGAACAAGCTATAGGTCTATCCGTCTTTACCCATTTACTATCTACGGTGCATATTTTTAGTGTAACATAATCTATCTAGTTCAATTCCTATAAATGTTGATTTGAATTATACTCATATGTTAGACTTTTCATAATACCATAATATATCATCCGCATCAGCATTCAGCATTCAGCATTCAACATGAAGGAACAAGAGAAATTGAGGAATTGAGAAAGGAGCGACACTTCCCTTGCTCGTCCGTCTCGCTTCTCGTTTCTCATTTCTCGTTTTTCCTTGTTCGAGTGACACAAGTCAAAAGTCGATTAAACATGACCCATCTTTCAAACAATTCTACGTAAAGGCGTGGTTTTTGTCTCAGAAATTCATTTCCGAAAATATTAACAAAATCATATCCAGTGTCGTATTTTCTTCTCCGTGGCAAAATTGACTTTGTCACTGCGGCTTCAAATTTCAAATGTACAATTTTTTCCTACATTCATAAGCTGCTCCAAAGTTCATAATACTTTTGTATTCTAAACTTCAAACAATGGGAAATGGGGAATGTAGAAATTGAAGAGGATTGTTTTAAAAACTTCAATTTCAATTTTCAATATAATTTCCCATTGTAATGGCATTATAAAATATAAAATAAGAGGTGCTTAAGTCACAGAGAAGCACCTGGAACACTGATCATTGAGCATTGGGAAATGGAGAATGGCGCACGGAGAGCGGGAAAATATTACATTGATAAAGTTAAGAAAAACTTTACAGAATCACAGTCACAAAACGCTTCACACAAGAACTAGTTCAATAGGACAATGCAGAGAAAAAGCAAGAAAGGGAAAAAAGCCGTACGGAAAAAACGAATGGTTATAAAATCAATATCCATACGATTTCGATAAAAACTGGAGCTAGATTCAGATTTGGATTTGAATTCCGGTTTCTGTGAATCTGAATGGGAATGCTTGCATATATATATGATGCAGTTTGTTGTCGTTTCTAGTATGTGACTTGAAGTTTAAAAACTTGGGTAAATTCACACCCACAATTCAGAATCTAGTATATACTATGAAAGAAAGAGGAGAAATCCAAGCCAAGTTTACTGTCAAATAGAAACGCTGCATTGGGCTTCAAGAATCTAGGATCGAGTATCCATCTGAGAAGAAAGAGAAAGTCCAACACCAATTTTACAACATGCATTATACATTATTCGTCTTCATATCTATATTTACATGTGTGATTGAACGTGCATGTGTGAAACTATCGAGATGTAGATTGTAGATTGTAAATACACAACGTTTGTCAATTTATTCATGTCATGCATTCGGACATACGTGATTCTTCTCCTTTGATTGACAATTGTAACAATAGTTTGTAGTTTGTAGTAAACATGACAGAATATGACTCGAAATATGGTACTATATACTAGACATACGATACACATGTGGTTCCTTCTTATTTAAACATCTGTGTATCTCAAAATATGTATACATGGATAGTTTTCAAATCCGCTTGTATTCACATTGTACACTGCATATTTGTACTTGGTTCTCAAAATTGGAATAGAAAGGACCACTCTAATATCTTTTAAACTAACAAAATAAGTGTACTGTCTCTAGTCTCTAGTCTCTACTCTCTAGTCTCTACAACGTACAATAGACTACAGATACTTTTGTGTATTGACTTTCTCCTGGAAAATTGTGTCCTGTGTCTGTGTGGATTTTACTTGAAAAGGAGAAAAAATACGAGTTAGTATTATAAAACTAAAAGTGAAATGGACAAAGAGTAAAGAATGGAGACTGGAGAGTGCTGTGATAGCTTAAAAGCAAAATTACTTGGTATACAGCAGCAATTGTACAATATACAATATACAACATGCTAGTGTCTACATGTGGTATATGCAGAAGACAGAAGCAAACAACCAGAGAGCTAGAGAACTAGAGAAGCAGAGAAAAGTCATTTATATGATGTAGAATAAGAATCCGGATAGATTGGAATCGCAACTCCTTTAACTCTTTCTGTACTCTGTAGTCCGTACTGTGTACACTGTACACTGTACACTGTACACTTTTTACTGTGTAGCCAATAGTCATGCACAGCGTAGAATATCGTATCGGTGTCTGTTTCTGTTCTTAAATCTAAAAAACGGAAGAAGGAAATTTTAAGACAAGACATTGCATACGTGGAATAGAATAGAATAGAGTAGAATAGAGTAGAATAAAATAGCATGACACGGAAGGCAGTGCATGCTCAGTGCTCAGTGCTCACTGTGCTTAGACAGTACCATTGGCATTGGCATTGGCATCATAATAGATAGACCTTTTCTTTTCCCTTCACTTTAGATTCCAATGAAGATACACTAAGTCAACCTTCTTCACATGGCACGTTCTCTCCCGATAAAATAAAAGTCATTCATTCTAAGTGGTTCTTCTTCCACTTCCATGCACCATCACTTGAGCTTCACTTCCATACACATCCACATCCATGTCCACACAAATACATATACATATACGTATATACGCTCACACTCACATTCAGACTACACTATACTGTATTTAACTGTAGTTAGATTTCTAAGAGGAGAGGACATTCCATTCTCATGCCTTTTCCATCCGCATTACGGAGACAATCGACAATCGACAATGGACACTGAACACTGGACACTGGTCACCCTTTCTTATTTTGTATCCATCGCTTCTCTATACTCTATACTCCATACTCCATACATGTATCCTTGTCGCTTTTCGTTCTGTATATCCATCTATCTCTCTGTGTCTCTCTACCTTCCTCTCACAAGTCAGTCTAGTCCAGTCTGATATCTCAGTAATAATGCATTTCGGATTTTGGATTAAACTCAATTTTGTCAAATTTCCTAGTAAAAAGAAAATAAAAAAGGAAAAGCAAGACGGGAAAGCTGGATTTTATAAGGTTCAACAGTAAAGCTTTACTCGGCCTTCTTCCCTTTAAATTTAACCACTTGTAAACAGAGCTAGAAGGATAAAAAAAATCGGATTTTTGGCTTTTGCATTTGAATTTTAGGTCGACAAATCGGTACACTATTGTAACCTCAGTTTTGGCAAATATTTTTTTCTCAACTTTGAACTTTGACCCAAAACTTGAGTAATCATTGTATAAAATTTACTGAACTGAGTATAAAATTTACTTAAACAAGCACATTTTACTAACATGACCCTACCGTATACTCCATACTCTATGTTCTATACATTATAGATACACACAAGTAAACATATGCAATATGCATTCACAATAAGGAAACGACTTATAGTTGTTGGAATTTGTTGAAGTCACTCTTATGTATGTCTCATGTATAATGTATAATATATAATGCATACCGGCTGAATGCTCCGCTGGACGTCTGGCCAAATCATCTTTTATTCTTTATTGCCGCTCCATTTCCATTCCCATTCCCTTTCCCATCCTCAAGAGTTCAAAAAGAAAGAGAGATCGGGGCTAAATATAAAAAGTAGATGGTATAAAAACGGACAGTAGCCAGAAAAAAGGAGAAAAGAGCAAATCAAATATGTAACTGTAATCTTTGCATCTGTAATCTATACAAGATCAAAAAAAGACAAAGCATTGGATTGCATTGCGCATTGAGCACTGACTATACATTTTTATTGGACAAAAAGTCCAATGCTCAAGACTCAAGACTCGAAACTCGAAGCTCGAAAAGTATCAAAGTATAGCATTTCCATGTAATTTTGAATCTTGAGCTCGGTAATGCAGTAAAATGACTCTTGAATTTATACTGTAATAAAATCCAAATGAATTTAAAGAAAACTAAACGTGATGCTCAATCCGATAGTCAATATTGCCACACGACATACTACGTACGATAAACGATGTACGACACATGAACAAGAATCTATTATAGTGCTGTCAATAATTTTGTCGCAGTGGACTAAAGCTGTAAAACTCATGTGTATAGTGTATACGCGTTGTGACATTGATTGAAATGAATCAAATTTTTACAGCACGCCGCCGTTTTAGTCTAGACTCTAGACTCTAAATGTAGACTAAAAATCGTTCAATTTCTTAATAAATAGTGTTTACTGGTCGAGATGAGAAGATTTACGACGTACCTATTTATTATACATTGTGGATTGTGGACTAGTCCAATATTCCAGGTTCCAGCTCATTGTGATTGTGATATCAATATTTTGTATTTTGTATTGCTTCTTTCTTCAAGCATTGAAGTCTTGAATCTTGAATCTAGAATCTTGAATCCAGAAGGTTGTGCGTTGTGCGTGAGTTGAACTACTCAATTTTCTAAGATTTCCAGGCGTCGACTTTGAATTCGACTACTTTGTACATTCTACATTCTACATATATCTAAGATTTGTGTTCTGAGTTCTGAGGCATACATACATACATGAAACGGAGCATAAAATCAGTGCCCTAGAAATACAAAATTACACAAGTAGAAAGAATTATTACATTCTTGTCCAGAATCCAGAATTTTGCATGAAAGAGAAGAGGCGTCACTGATTGTCACGCGAGCAATATTAAATCCCTTTTCTCATTGCCTATGGCCGATCCATTTTCATGTTATAAAATTATATGTGCTGTTGCGTTATGCAACACGTCTATAATGTAATATTGGTTGTGTTCAAAAAGCTTAGAAATTTCTCCAGTTTCATAATGACTGTATACAATTTACAGACTCGGTCGATTAGTGTTGATTCTTGATATTACCTCCCGACTTCACACATACACACGCACCCACAAAGTCTTCATCTCTATCTCAATTTGGATCTGAATCTGAATGTGGATCTGAATCTCGACCACTGCAGTTGGCGTGGTTGGTGTAAGGTGTAAATTGTAAAAAAAGCGGCGTTTCCTCTTTCTCCCTCTCTCCTTGTAATCGTAATTGTGCTCGTACTTGCCATGTCCATGTATTTTGACTACTACCAACAACAACAACAATTACACCATTTGTAATCTAATGTCTTGTTTATACATGAATATGCATCTCATGCACTTTCGTTGTTCAAGTTTGACTATTCCAAAGAACAAGCTGTAGCTGGCCTACATATGACATGACATGATTTCAAATGATATGGTCTAAAACTATCATTTAAAGTTGTACATTAGGGTGCTTCATTTTGAGCAAATGTTCGAAAAGTCAATGGGCAAGTGTCTCAAATGAAAGACCTACCT
>JAQGBH010007745.1:0-10596 GCA_034698265.1 Sminthurinus aureus | reverse complement strand
ATATATCGTAATGCTAAAAACCAAGGAAAAAGTTCACCGGAATTCCCTACCGCGTGTATACCGTTTACCGTGTACAGTAAATTTACCTAGATGCACAATGCACGCAACACTGAGCTACATCAATGATCAATACTAAATAAAACTAATCACAATTTTTTTTAGTACTGTAAAAAGAGCGAGTCAGAAAAAAAGTCTAAGAAAAGAAGTGTTTTCTATCGTGTTGGCTTTAGCTACGTGCTACATGCAAGTGAGACCGGTTAAAATACTCTGTGTACCAATTACCAATTATTTGTGTTTTGAGCAGGTAAAAACAGGGTTTTGCTTGTACAAGTTACAAGACGAAAATGAAATATGAAATATAAAATGACTCATATCAAATGAAATGAGTTTCAAGTTTCAAGTGACAACTGACGGATGTTGACCGGATGCGTGGAACGTTGCATATCACTCTTGTTTCAACGCACGTAAAATATATATTTAAACAATAAACATGCATACAATGAAAATATTTAATGTATAATGTAGATTCCTTTTTCATGACTCATTCTTCCATCGTTATTGATTACTGATAACTGATAACTTATCTAAAATATTCTCCTAGTTAATAATTATTGTTTTATGCTCACAAAACAAAAGTGAGCTCAAGACTGAAGACTCCAGACTTGAGTAGCACGATGCGCAACGTACTGCAACTTTTAACTTTTATCAACTGTTCCAGTAAGTATCAAGTTTCAAGGTCAAAGCTAGAAATTCAAACTCATCTAATAAAGTATATAATATAGTCTATAAATTTGTATTCATACTTCCACTTGTTGTCAAAATAGTTTCAACTTTCAATACCAATTCCTTCAATGTCTCCAAAACCTTTGTACAATTTGAAATTTGACGAGGAAAAAATTATCAAAACACGCAGAAAAACGACTTACAATTTACAATTTTAGATGAAATACGAAATACTGGATGTGGAAGGAGGAATTACTGGAGTCTCAAGTCTCAGTCAATGTACACAATGTCAAGAAGATGAAAATTCAGCACCACAAGCACCACAATGAAGATTTTATGAGGAATCAAGTCCACAAATGATGACGAAAGAATGAAAAACTGTCAAAGGAATACCAAAAAAATTACAAAAACAATAAAAAATATTATTTTGTTGAAAATCAAATGCACCTCAATTCTCAATAATCCTCAATTGTCAGTGTTCAATTGTGCAAAGTGCAGAGTCGTAGTGGAATTACAACAAAAGTTGGAAATGGCTCAGTTTGGCGAATATAGTCTTCTAGAATCTGGAGTCTGGAGCAAAAGAGATGCAAAACTGGATAAAACTTTAATTTCCCTATGACTTTTTTTGTATTTCATGTCTCGTGTGTACTTACAATATATTTTTGGTGAAGCCTACATATACAGTTTACAGCCTAGACATGAATAGTGACGAGTGTGCATAGAAAAAAACTAGAAGAGACTGAACAAGTTTATTGCATCTCTTTTTTTATTTTCTTCTTACTTTGCTCCGTGTGGACTGTGTACTAGATTTTTTGGTGAGGTTGACCTTGAAACCATTACTAATATGTAATATATAATATAGATAACTCGCGGTGTATTTGTATCCAGTTTCATGATAAACCCAAAAAATGCTCTACCATTTACAATATACATGTACATTGTACATGAACCATGAATGAACTGCATATGTATTCACATGAGAAATCTACAAGTATCTACATATCATGCACAACGCACGATGCAAAAACTGTACTACTTAATTCTTATGATTATATATAGAAAATGAAGAAAATGAAGCCAGTAACATAAATAAACGAGTATTTTACCATTGTATGGTTTGTGGTCATTAGAAATTCGAGATTGGAAAATGTTTTTATTATTGTGTACATTCAAAATTCAAATCTTGTACAAAGTACAAAAGGTTCAAATTTCTTGTGCATGAATTTTTTTTTGTCTTTAATTTTTAATTTCTAATTTATGACAAAAATTATTATGAAAAAACAAACATAAAAATGATAAATAGAACAAAAAACAAAAGTTAGGCTGCAGACAGTATTGTATGATATTTCATAGAGTACACAAGGTAAGAAGATTTTGAAACGAGAAACAAAGACAAAAATTATCCTTTTTCGGGGTTATGTAATGTCGAATGATGATGCAGAATCCATCACAATCCAAGTTCCAAGTTGCAGTTGAAATATTGTACGAGGTGTGTGTGATGATGAGGGGGTGAAAATAAGTCTTTCAATGTTTAACCTCGGTAGTATGAGGGTCTTGAGTGTCTCATTCTTTGATGATGACCACGGAATCTCCTGGCACCAGGCTAAATAAAAATACATAATATAAATATTCTAATCTCAAGTCTTAGACTAAAATTGTATGATAAAAGGAGTTTAATGTTTAATGGTATAACTTACGAATCTTCCTCTACCACCACCTCCATGCATTCCCATGCTACGGCCACCACCATAAGAACCACCACGACGAGCAACCCGGGTCTTTGCTGGACCACTTTCAACAGCCAAAGGCTCCTTCAGACCTCCTTGTGACAACGGGGCAACAGCAGCAACTGGGGCAGCAGCTTCAGTTTCTGGTTTGGCTTCTGAAAAAGTGCCTTGAGAAAGGAGGACGATGAAACTAAGGACAAGAAGGCCGAAAGGCCCGAAATTCTTAAACGGCATTTTGTGTTTTACTTCTTTTTTCACAGTTCAAAAAAATTTGCGTCTGGTTTTGTTTCTGGTTCTGGCTCTGGTTTCTGGTTCAACTTTATTATTGAAAGGAAATGAATGCCGATGACTCTAATGATTTCCTACAGTTTAGAAAGTTGTTTATTCCGATACTCAATTTAATTGATAAATAGTGTAAAAAATAGTGCAATTTAATTGAATATAATAGCTCATTAGGTGTCAATTGTTCTGCGTTCTGCACTATACATGATACATGCATAATGCCTAGTCTACAGCATGCAAAGTACAACACACAACTCATACTGTAAAGTGTAATATAATATAATAAATAATAAAAATAATTGTCATGTGCAGGTTGTTTCATGTGTGATCCATTTCAATTGTCTATATTTACTGAAATATTATCCACTATATCGACCACATGGGCGAATTTCATTTGTGATTGTCAATACATACTTTTTGTGATAATATAATATATAATTGAGACGGTTTTCCAAGAACGTTTTGTACCATTATATTAACGCATTTCCTTAATCACCCATTAACTTTGGACATTTTTAAAATATAATTCCCATTAGAAATGAAAAAAATACACAAAAGCATGATTAATTTTATAAATTACAAATTATAAATTAAATTGACACTGTTTGATCTTTACCATTTGCCGTAATTGCAAGAAAAAAAGATTCAGGTTTCAAAATTCAAAAATAAAAATGCCTGTTTCGTCATTGACATTTTATTTTCGAATGCATCTGAAGTCTGAAATGTACTTTGCTCATTCTTGTGAAAAGCTTTGCGTTAAAAATTTAAATTAAAATTACAATGACCTCTTAAAAATTACCAATGGCTGAATACAAAATTCATTACATCCAGAATTATTTATTTATGTAACACCCAACAATTTTCTTGCTCAGGTAGGACTAAAAAATACTTAATACTTAATTACTCAGCAATTATTCAGATTTCCCCGAAATTGGCATTTCATTTATAGGTTATTCACTGTATATTATAAATACGATCTGAAACATGCATAAATAAACTCTCCTTTGCACCAATACTGAAGAATGTACATAATTGATAATGATTCTCTCGTGTAAAATCAAATAATGAGAATTTGAAACATTATTTGCCATTTGCCTAAATACCAAATACAGGCTATTAGCTCTCTGCATTATTCTCAATTCTCAATACTCAATACTCAAGTCACTTGACTTTTCATCTTTGTTTTACATTTCAAGCTGAGGTGAAATTGAGAATGACACCTATGAAAAAGAAACAACAGGCAGAGCAGAAATAAATGGTCAACAAAGAGTAGTAGCTACTTAAATTGGATTTCTATTCTCGCCTCTATGATAATTATAATTATTCTCATATGAGTTCTGAGTATCTTAGTTTAGCACACACGATGATCTGTTATGATGACATGATCAGTCTTAATCTTCACACCATTGAATGCGAATGGGAATGTTGAACATTGCAACCGTTTGGTGAGTTAACACAAAGAATCAAGAATCAAGATTCGACAAACAACCTGTATAAAAAGTAGACCAGTAAAACACAAAAATAGTCTCGTGGAAGTACTTAAATACACAGATTGCAAATATTTGAGCAGCAAAAAATATTATAATACTGATATACGGAAAATGGACCAAGATGCTCGAGTTTACCCTTTGAATTTATACGAGGATATTAAAAATTATCATCAAAATCTCTAGTCATTTTTTCAATGTTAGAAATAATTAGAAACTGGAAAACAAAAAATGTTCTACGTTTGTAAAAAGTATCAAATAATTCTTCTTATTTTTTGTGTACTTCTTGTTGTTCAAGTTCAAAGTACTTGGAAAAGCAAGGACAAGGAAACAGACTCGATGAAAGAGACTAAAGTTCAAGTGCAGAATTTAAATGTAAGTTCTATAAATTCTTTGTGTGTGGGTTTTGGAAATCCATTTGAAATACATTTATTTATGTTTGTCTGTTTTTTCAAACCACGTCAGTGTTTGGTGTTTGCGTGTTTTTAATCTTACATAATTTTTCATGTATTTTTTTCAAGGGAGCGAAACCCTTCGGTGAGCATGTGGAGGATATTAAATTGGTGTGGGGAAATCATTTTGGGTTGAAGCTTAAATCAGTGGTCTTTGGTTTCGGTCAGGATGAACTAATTGTTACGTTGGCTGCTGTTCTCGTTTCTGGTCTGGTTGTAGCCCTCACCGGAGCAATAGGAATCATTTTACGGACATTTCTACTACTGTGAGAATTTAGACTGATGAAAAGAGAGAGAGTGAAAGAAAAATCTTAGATCTATGATCTATATTACAAAATACTGGAATTATGCGTGATTTGAAATTTAAAATGTGATATTATAAAATATAAAACAAACAAACTGTGCGAAATAGACCCGGCGCGTCTGTAACTTTGCAGTTTTAGGCTAAGACTCTGCAATCCTGCTCAAACTTGAGAAAAACTGCATTCGACTTTCTAGAATTCTAGAAATTTCAAACGGCGTCAAAGTTAAGCAAGATTTTAAAAACAAAGTGATAATTGATATTACTTTTGACTTTTGACACTTGACAAAAGGTGACATGTAATTTTTGTTTGTACATTGTTCTGTAATATAAAATAATTAGAAAACTGATGAATGATGAATAGTTTAAATTTTGCATAATGTCAAGATTTTTATTCATATCAAACACGTGTGTGTTTTTAATACCGTGTGCTGTTTTATGTTGGAAACTCAATGTCTCCACATTTTTGTGATTTGGGAGCAGTGTGTGTGACTGATGACGTTGTGATTTTTAGATTTTAGATTTTAGATGCTAAACAGTTTTTGTCCCATATAGAAATCCAACATGCTGTAAAATGTAAAACCTGGATAATAACTTATTGTGCTAAAAATGAGCAATGTTACAATGTTACATTTTAATTATTGCACGTAACACATAAAAGAATCTTCAATTTTTATTTTGTTTGTAATTTGGTCTTTATACTTACTTCATGCATAATGCATAACACATGATGCATGTTATTTAGCTGCATTTTGTATTTTGAACCATGTTGAAAAAAGCTAAAATTGTAAACTGCGGATTGAGGATGGATCACATAATGTGGATTGTGGATTATGGATTTAAAACGGAGAAGATAGAAAATTCATATAATATTTTTTATTACTGACTAATAACTCAGGTATCTATTTGATTTTATGACGGGATAAAACATAAAACAAAAAAATGTGCTTTTTGCACATAAATATGATGATGAAAAGTATGACAGAAAAATCTGTTTCTATTTCAAGTGCAGAGTGCAGAGTGCATAGTGTGTATAAAGTATAAAGTATAAAGTACAGTGTAGGCAAATAGTTTTAGAACAAACTAAAAACTATAAAAACGCGTACAAACTACAAACATGGTGATGACACTTCTCACTTCTGTCTGTTTTCTGCTATATCTTGCATCAAAGTATGAAAAATGTATCACGTAAATATATTATGACCAAAAATACATACACATCATGAATATTAATTTGCCAATGTATCATAATATTATCGGTTAATAGTTCATACTTGATACGTATTGGGTGGCTCAAAAATGTCGGTCCAGTTTTTTCCTCTAATTTTTTTAAATATTATGATGTGTACCAATTACCAATGAATGGCAGAATACAAGTTTTGATCAAAAAGTTACATGTGTCTTTTAAATCTATGATCAATTTTTAGTTTTCAGATTCAACTGAGATTCTAGATTCTAGTATTCTAGATTGTAGACAATTTTTCGCCTAGAATGAACAGAAATTTCCCAACGACCCAAGATCCAAGGCTCAATGCTTAATAAATACATGTAAAAACATAAACAGTCCGAGTCTCTTCCTTATCACCTCATCAAAAATAAACAATAAATATGAGTCGTGTACTCTGTACAGATTAAATGTATTTAATGACGCTATAAATATTTGTTTGTATCTATTCTATTGTGTGTATGTGTTTATCTCTCGAATAGTAGATAAAATAATGAAGAATCCACAATCCATACAGACAAATCTCATATCTCATCAACCCATTATCCATGTTCTATACTCTATACCTCATCATCTCATCTACAATCATATTCCATTTATCTCAACTTTCAACTCTCAACGCATACTGCTGTTGTAGCCAAAAAAAAATAAAAAATTCTAGCAGGCATCACAATGACAAGTTTCTAGTCTCCAGTTGGTCTAATATTTTTTAAAGTGTAGAGTGTAGACTGTAGACATTTTAATTTAAAAAAACCAAAAATAGCAATAGTTGTAAAAGTTGATAGAAATTGAAAATGCTGCCTGGAAATGCAACGCTTATTTTAAGTGCTCTGAGATTGTTGATGGTCAACCAAACGATTGTTGTTCCAGAGAAATTAAATGCATACGTAATTCCTTCAGGAGATGCACATCATGTAAGATTCAAAAACATAAAATAACTAAATTTATTTTACTTGTACTTTTTCTCCAATCTCAAACAAATGGATAAAAAATCAGTGCAAGATTTGTACTTAATTGATGTGTTTGGAATTTGGAAATGCAGAGTGAGTACGTGAGTCCATGTGATGAGCGTCGTGCATTTGTAACTGGATTTGATGGCTCCGCTGGTACATTATTTTTCTCTTTTTTATACTTTTTTCCATTATTTTTTTTTCTAATAAAACTCGTATAATTTTGGTAACGTTTTTTAATTTTTTTGTCTGTTTAGGTACGGCAGTTGTGACAGAAAAAAGTGCTTTATTATGGACTGACTCGAGATATCATATTCAAGCCGAGCAGCAACTGGATAAAACTCAGTGGACTCTGATGAAACAAGGTATTTTTTTGAATGTTTTTGGGAATAATAAAAATGTGCATCTGACAAATAAAAAATATTTACAACTTGAAACTTGGCGCTAATAATTTGAAATTTGGTGAAAAGGGGAATCCGGCGTACTTTCGTTGTCCGCATGGCTCAAGTCGAATCTGACCTCTGGTAATGTTGTGGGTGTGGATCCATCTCTCTACTCAAAAACAGAATGGGATTCTCTGGAAAAGGAGCTCAATTCCAGTGGAATTCGGCTACGCAGTGTTGAAAAGAACCTGGTGGATTTAGTATGGGCCGCGGATAAACCTGCCTGTTCAAACGCCAGTATTCGACCTCACCCCTTGGACTTTGCAGGGAGGAATGTGAGTGACAAGTTGGTGGAAGTGAGGAGAGCAATGACGAGTTCTGGCGCGGATATTCTTGTTCTGTCCGAACTGGATGAAATTGCATGTATTTTTAATTAAAAATCAAGAGCTAATCAGTTTTCAATATTCAATTTGTTGACTTATTATTCGATTAGGTTTAAAATGTAAAAGTTGATTAAATTGTGTATTGTGTATTGTGTAGGGCTGCTAAATTTGAGGGGTTCGGATATTCCGTACAATCCATTTTTTTCCTCCTACCTCCTCATCAATTCCACGTCCTTGGAACTCTTTGTGGAGAAGAATAAGACGACGGATGTGCAGAATGATTTAGCTGGACTAAATTGCACGGTTTTTGACTACGGAGAAGTGGCGGGTCGTCTTGAGGCTCATGTAAAAAAAAATCAAAAATCAAAAATCATTTTCATGACTTTTCTTAAGCAGTAATGCTGATGAAAAATTGTATATTGTATTTTTAGGTGAATGCTTCAGGATTTGTAGGAAAAGTGTGGTTGTCTAAAAACTGCAACTATCTTCTTGTCAATAAAGTTCCTGAGCCCCGACAAATAATAAAAGTAACTCCACTTGCTCTGATGAAAGCCATAAAAAATGATATTGAGGCAAAGGGACTTCTCGCAGCTCATGTAAGAGATGGAGCAGCAATGGCGGATTGGCTCGCGTGGCTTGAGGACCAAGTTGAAAAGGGTGCAAATAATTTGACAGAAATCTCAGTTGCAACCAAACTGGAAGAATTTCGATCCCAGCAAAATCACTTTGCAGGTCTCAGTTTTGACACAATATCCGCATCCGGACCAAACGCCGCGCTACCCCATTATTCACCAAAACCATCAGCAGATCGCAAGTTGAACAAGTCTGAAATTTACCTCGTGGATTCCGGAGCTCAATATCTGGATGGGACGACGGATGTGACTCGAACAGTGTATTTTGACAAGGAGCCAAAGCAAGAGATGAAAGATGCATTTACACGAGTACTCAAAGGAATGATTTCACTGAGGACCGCAATTTTCCCAAAGAAATCCACTGGACATGTTCTGGACAGTTTTGCACGGAGATATCTGTGGGAATCCAATCGAGATTATGGACATGGAACTGGGCATGGGGTCAGTTGTCTGTTTTAATTTTTACCTTTTACATCTATTTTGTATATATTATGCAATATAATATAATATAATATTTTACACTTTTTACTCGTATAAAATTCTTGTATTATTTTTTATGTACTGTTCAGATTGGTTCATACTTGGGTGTTCACGAGGGTCCCTTTTCAATTGGAAGTCGACCTGGCCAAGACGATCCTGGATTAGATGAAAATATGTTCACCAGTGACGAACCGGGATATTACAAAGAAGGTGATTTTGGGATTCGGATCGAGAATGTAATTCAAGTAGTGAATGACAGCAGAAATAGTAATTTTATTACATTCCAGGATGTGACTCTAGTTCCAATTCAAAGGAAATTGATTGATGAGACTCTGCTCACAAAGCAAGAGGTAAAATATTAAATCATAAACCATATTATTCTTCCTCCTCATAAAATTTTTATGTTCTACTCAATTTTTTATCCTGTTTGTGGTTTGCGACTGAATACTGATGACTGAATTGGCTAAGTAATTTAAGTTTTGTTTTTATTGGAATTTTATGGGAAACTAGATTGATTATTTGAATGCGTACAATGAAAAAGTGAGGACTCAAGTCGGTGACTACATGCGGCAGAATGATGGAACGGAACTTGGAATCGCCTGGCTCTTACGCGAAACTCCGACTTACACTTATTCGTATGTTTTTTGTTTTATCTGTTTTCCTCTAAAAATTCTGACTTTAATTTCCATTTTCCGTGTGTCATTCTCAGTTCTCAATTCTCATTTCCTGGTGATGAGAAACAAAATATTATTATGTGTCACAAGCTACAAGATGATGAATCATGATATTTAAATTTATTTCAGAGATGGAAATGATTCTGCTCAACTGATCTCTTCATCGTGGACCCTCGTCGCCACGTTCACTCTAACTGTGATTTATTCCTGTGGCCTTTATCTGTGATTCACCAAACATCAAGAATCAAGAATCAAGAATGACGAATAAAGAATAAGAATCAAGAAGAAAGAGAGAGCCGGATCTAAAATTTTGATGGTTTTACATTTATACATATGATATAAGACAATACAAAAATAAAACCACCGATTTTACTACTACTTTATTTTTATCCTTTTTTGTTCCTCTAACTTTTCGCCTTGGTATTTTTTGAGTTTTGAGCTTTGAGTTTAATTTGAGAATATAGTTGAGTAAATACATCGTAAACGGTCTGGTCTGGTCATTTTACTGACTATTATTATTTTAAAGTATTTCAACAAGAAATTTCCCTTTTTTGTGCATAGTCCATTTTGTACATCCACTTGCTCCTTTGTACATGGCAATACCATATATTCTGTATTTTATAAGTACACACTGAAAATATTCATGTGTTTTGCTTTTCACGCATCTTTGTGTCTTTTATTTACACTTCAAACTCTGTCATCTGTAGTCTGTAGTAGTTTTTTACCCCGACTCCAACTTCTCCCAAACCAAAGCTCATAAAACTCACAACTTTAACTTTTACAATTTAACCTTATTATTTTGTCAAGTGGAGGAAGTGCAGTAAATGGAAGAAAAGGGGAGGAACAGGAAACAGGAGAATTTCAAATTTCAAATATTCCAAATTCCAAATACAAAAT
>JAQGBH010007744.1:0-10599 GCA_034698265.1 Sminthurinus aureus | reverse complement strand
AATTTGCACAGGAAACGTCACTGTGGGCGTATTTTAAATCGGATTTCAAAAGCCAATAGCGCATTTAAAAGGTAGAATGCTGCAGTTTTAGGGTACTTCAACGAATCTTTGATTTTCCTTGTAACTCGATCCGAAATTCGGGATTCAGTACTTCTTACCCGGGTATTTTCTGTGCGTTCGGGTATTTTCACGTTTTTCAAAATAAACCTTTGAGGTCATGCAATTACCTTTTCAAAATGATAGTTCTTCTCTCAATCGGTTGAAGCAATCGTGAGAAACGTATAAAAATGTAAAAGCAGGTTTTCAGGAGGCTTTGACCTTTGCCCGTTTTGTGCTAGGTCAGTTCGAAACCGATTGACTCCAAATTTCACAGGTAGTACCTCCATGGGTATTTCTTCAATTTTGAGACAAGGGCCCGTTGACTTTTCGAACGTTTGTGCGAAACGGACCACCCTAGTATGCATGCATGCAACAACAAAGAGATTGGCGACGACAAAATACGTTCACTTCCTTTTGCTTTTAGATATAATATATAATATATTATTATGTGACAGTTATTATTATCGACATGTAAACATGATTATTACAATATCTCATTTCCTTTCATTCATTTCAAATTTTAGAATCACTTAAAAATCATCTCGGACTACTTTTTGTACCTGTTCCTTATTCCTGTAACTAATGTAGAATTTAGAAATTTTAAGACATTTTTTACACTTTTTGTTTATCTCGTAATACTTTTCAGTAATTTTGCACATGTGTTTCATTCGATTTTTATCCAATGTTTTCATATTCTCATCTTGCATTTAAGTTTTACTATAGTCCCTTTCAATTACTTAAACGTATAGATGGCATTTTTATTTCAGCATCTTGAAGCAGAGAGATTTGGATTCTTTTCTAAAACTGATTCTGTAAGGCCACATATTAGTATTTAAAAATAATAAATAATCCTATATTTTGTAAAATATCCTAGATTTTGTAAAATATCTACCAAAAACAAAAACTTAACAAAGAAGAGAGAGAAGATTGATACTGATATAAACACTTCAGTTTTGTAAAAATGTTAATATTTTATATGTACATAACATATTTCAATAAAAATAGTAACCAAAATGTACATATAATATAAATATATATACAATATACAGCCTATGCATGCATTACGCCTGAGTATCTGTATTTTAGCTATCAGATATTTAAAATAAATAATGGTTACGCAAAAATTCCTACACTGGTTACTTACTTCTAATTAAAAAAAAGTTAAAATAAAGAAATAATATTGTACATTTCAATTACAATAGCCACTTACATTTTTTACAACAAGGGTTAATTCACCAAAAGATTTGGTGGTAGTAATAATAAGCCATATTCAAAATAGACTTGAGATACTTTCCATGTGTTTACGCCCTGGCCACGACTCTTTAGCATACTTCTTTTTCTTTGGTTCATCTGATAATGGCATTAATGGCGGAGGTGGTGGTGGGTTGAATATTATAGGTCGATGTTCTTCTGGAGTGATTTCAATTTCAGGTGCTGGATTAGCTATAGATAAAGGAAAAAAAATGTATTCAGATTGTACAGCCATTTTTACTCAATACAGTATATATACGCACATACTTGAACACATATTATGTTACATAAACATTAGTTAATACTGTATACTTACGTAAAGGTAAACCAAGTTTGGTTGAGAGGGACGTAAAGAAAGTAGGTGTACTTGACGAATAATGTGAATTGTCTTCAGGAAGATCATCATATAAACTATTAGAAGCACGATGAGGAATATAATGTTTATTTGGAGTAGGATGTGAGGGAACAAGACCAGATTCCATTTTTGGTTTCTACAATATAATGAATAAATTACATATAGAAATACGTACACAATTAGTTTATTTTATTTATTTATTTATTTATAATTTATTGTTTCATCAATTCATTGCATAGCATTGTTTTACATTGAGAGACATGAGTTTCTATTCGTAATTGGCAAATATATTATTTTTATACACATATATAAAATGAAATGTCTAATAAGCAAAGAAAAAAAGACATTATAGTACAACATGTTTTAGATTTTAATTACACTGAAGCATGAAAAAAAATAAAAAGGGACAAACCTTATTCGATGGAATTACTGTAGTTTGTATGAGATTTCGGAACCGACCAATAGAAGGGTCTACATCTTCTGGGTTTATTATAATTTCTTCTTCATTAAATGTAACATTTTTTCTTTTCCTTTTAGCATTAATTCCTAGTTTATTGTCTTCTACAATTCCCAACATGGAAATGCGTCTATTATTAGCAGTATTGAATTCAGTTAGATTCTAAAATATAGAATTTAACAAAAAACAAAAAACAAAACAAACATGACATTTTAGAAGGTGATAAAGTTAATCCACTTGAGGAAAGCACTGATGTATTATTTGATGGTATAAAATTACATCAAGTTCAGAGTCTGTTTCAGGAAGACCAAGGAGCTTTCCTTCAGAATCCATGGAGCTTTTTTCTAACTCATCCATTATCGGTCTTGGAATCGTCTTTTCAGGTCTGGCTCTTATTACATATTGTCTAGTTGAAGCCCCAAAATGAAACATACTATCTAAAGGAAGTTGTGTTGGTTTTTCTGGAATTGTGAAAAATGAAAGTGGGCATCAATATGTTATCTATTATGTTCTGAATCGCATTTAAATAGAATCATGTACTGCTATAATGTATGTAATATATATATATATAGAATATAGAATACACTCACTTGAATCCAGCCTTAGTCTTCCAATAAATGTCCCATGAGCTATAAATATAATAAAATAATGATTATCATATATTGTCATTCCAATTTATATATCACACATGTGCACAATTCTTAATAATTCTTGAATAAAAACTGGAATAAACTAAAAGAAAACTTACTACTGCCTAAATCAATTAAAAAAGCTCTTTGTAAATGTTTATGGTACACGAGGGCTGCATGAATTCTGGAGCATGATGCATGATCAATACAAAAGTCATTTAGTTGAGGGTTCCTTCCAAACAAATAGCACTTTTTCTCATCAACCATGAGTTTCTACAATAAACAAACAAATATTATAAAGGTGAGAGTTAAAATTGACTTTTAGAATAGGTTTGTAGTTTAGTTGTTTGAAATAATTTTAATGGACAAGGAATAAAAACAATAGTATGTACTTACTTGAACTAGTTTGTCACCCTTCATAACATCCAAATGGAGTCCTAATGGTGGTTTAGCAGCCCTGTCAAACACAAGAAATTATTTTGATTTTTAACTACTTTTCAATTACAATTTGCACACTTTTCTAAGAAGCAGCAGAGTCTTATTTGCTGCAAAGACAAAACACAGAATTTTTACCATTTTGGTATGTCCTTTTCTACACTTTGCAGGCCGGCCATTGTTATTATAATTGATGTCAGGCAGAACCTTGATTGTTAATTATTTTGAGAACTTATTAAAGTTAGTTAACTTTAACTGAGTTATTCTCAAAATTACTTTTCAAAAAACTCGAAACATTTGAAAAATTTAAACACCGAAAAATTTGAATCTATTCGTGCAATTTTGTACTTGATGGTCTCTGCGCGAAGTTAATTTCATTCAATTTTTTTTTCTTTTTGAAAACGCTTCGAATCCGATCTCCGGTCAATCGTCCAAGGTCAAGTGTCAAGTGTCTCAAAAGGGTAAGTTGACATTAGTAGAATGGTTCTTAGTTTGTATAGTCACATAATACTCTTTCTCCTTTTATTTCATGTAATGTCATGTCGTTTGCTTTTGAATTCAAGACAGTTTAATTTTGACACACCACACACTTTCATTTTGTATTTTATGTTTTATGCTTTGTGTAGATTTTTAAGATTTACTGAAGTTTAGTTGTCATCAACAAAATGGTTCAACATGATTTTTTGGCCTATGGTTTCTCAGCAATCGTAGCCGCCGGAGGAATAATGGGTTATGTGAAAGTAAGTTAAAGACAGTTGCATAAAAAATGTGCATTAAATTCGTGTTTATTGTACTTCAACAATGCACATAAATCAGCATAAAAAATTAATGTATCATGTATTTATTTTTTTCAAAAATAGGCTGGAAGTCCAGTGTCACTGGGTATGGGGCTATTGTTCGGCTCAGTGTTAGCTTACGGTGCATTCAGGTAAGCAAACTTTGCGATTATGCAAAACAACATGCTACACATATTACGTACATGGAAATATGTAAATAATTCGAATTATTGCTATCACATACACTAATGTAATGTTCTGATTTTTATATTCATTAGCCAGAGCCAAAATCCTAACAATTACTTGATTTCTCTTGGAACATCTGCCATTTTAGCCGGAGTTATGGGAAATAGATTCCTTCATTCAGGAAAATTTATGCCGGCCGGTTTAGTTTGCGCTTTAAGTACTTTAATGGTAAAATTTTAGAACTAGATACCTCCTATGTGTTACATAACAGTAATTTCATTCTAAGTTGTGATACATATAGGTAATGTAGTTTCCTGTCATCACAAATTAACATTGCTAATTTTTTTTTAATTGTATAATCATTTTTCAGGTAATACGATATGCTGCACGTTCGTTCTCTCAAAAACCTAGTTTAACAGATGAGTAAGTAAGTATTATAAGAGAGATTATATTATGATATTATGCTGCACAAGAAAAGGACGGTGACGACGAATCAATTCCATTCATGACATTTTTATACAGTGTCACTCATTGTTTTTTCTTCTTTCTTTCAAAATATTATACGTATTAAAGCAATATTATAGTTTCTAATTTCTAATGCATAATAAATAATAATAATTACGGATATATATTTATGTCGTACTATGATGTATCAAGTAACTCTTTTTATAATGATTCCTCTTTTTAATGGATCCTTATATACATAGATAGAAATACTTCTGTATAGTTTATTCACTACATGATAGATAATTTTTACACAATAGCTGTTAAATTTCTAAGGTATTAGAGGGAAGTGCGGGATAAAGTAAAATTAATAAATAATATACTTTGATATAATATATTATATTTCTTACTTATGACGACTGAGTGGAGTTAAATTTGTTGCAGCTATCATGCATATTGTCAATTTTCAATGCAGTGTTTCAGTATAATTGCCACTGACACTAAGCATATCGTATAATGAAATGTGTCTGCTGCTATCACTTTTATCTAACTTGCAATATCATATTACTAGTCTAATGTTTAAGCATGAGATTCCTACAGTCATCAACTTTATGAGTCCAATATGAAACATGGATTTCATGGCATCATAAAACATAACAGCAAAGCTGAATCATATTATTATAGTGTGTTTCAGTAGATGATATAAGTATGTACATTAAATTCTTTATTGCATTTTGTAAAATGTGTATGTGTACGTACCTTCCAGAATTTCAAAGCAATATGGACAAAATATATATTATAGCAAGGCATTGTTATAAAAATGCCTATAGCAGAACGACCAAAATAGTACATTTTAAAGCTTCATAAAAAATGGTGTCAATTGCATTTCATGAATAATTATGTATTACTTTTTCATTATTCAACATAGTTAAATATGTGTAAAAGTTAATGGAGTAGAAAAAAACTGCTTTTATAGCGTTTTTGAGCATATCTGACGTATTTAGTCCTGGAACACATTGTGCATTGTGAGTAAATATTTCGAACATATTTATTTCATGTACTTTTATGTTATGTGGTGTGTATTGTGTTTAAGTGTTATGTGTTATACGTTATACACTATTTTATATTGTGAATTGTGAGAACATACAAGCAACTGGGTAAACATGAGACACATGCAGTTCAACATTTTCAAGTTGTATTTGAATTTTGAATACCGGAGCTGGAAGAATCAGTGCTGAGGATAAAGTATATTGTATTTAACACAAGTACAAAATGCACAACATTCTCAAGTCCCAAGTAGCTTTTAATTATTGCCATGTAACGCTCGGTATACTGTATACATATTATGTTCATGTCTCATAATTCATAATATGCTTTAGACATTGACTCTTCTCCGTTTCCTCTCTCGTTTATATGATACCGGTGAAGAATCGTCTCCAGTTGCATATGTACTAATTTGCTGTGTCATATAGATTTTATTAGAGTAGGTTTTTTATTTTATATAGTATACGATGTACTATGCACTAACAATATTATAGTAGATACATGCAGACATTTTATATATATATATATATATATATATATATACTTCTGCAGATTGCCCATTTTAGACAGACTACTAACATATTTTTTTAGTACCTTTCGTCTTACGTACAGTAGTTTTAAAGATTTTAAAAACTTGGGGACTGTTGACCATTAGAAAGTATAAGGGATGTCATAAAATATAGAGATGTGTCCTTTTTTTCTTTCCTTCCCGACTACAAACACCCATTATCCATGATGTTGGAGAAGGTTGTAAAACTAGAGAGAGGGGCTCATACATTTTAATATCTGTATCTAGTGCTGTGAATTTTAAAGTGCGTAAATGACATACTGCATACTATATATGTGTTTATTTTTCTTGTCTGGTCTGTATTCTGGACGATTGTATATACTTAGTCTAGCTTATTTCTCGTTTGTAGAACTTAGTACTTAGTTTTGTCACTATAACCTTCGTAGAAGTAAGTAATACTCAGCACTCACTACATAACATTTACTGGAGTTGTTGTGTGGTGTTGTATCCATAGTCAATACTTTGTTTCTACCTCAAATCTTGTTTTATATTTTATATCCATCAAATACATACACACATACGTACATACAAGATACAAACAAACATGTATAGAGAACCCCGCGAGTTCTCCTTTTCCTATCTTTTACCGTTTACCGTGTACATACATTGTTTGTACAGTGCATAAAATGTAAAAGAGTTTGATTAAAATTTCAGGACTAGATAAATTTCCTGAATTTTAATCTTAGTTTTATCTTATTGACACATGAAGAAGAAGGCTGACCAAGAAGAAAAAAATATCATTAGCAACTTTGGAGTGACGAGAACTTCCCATTAAACTGTAAACATTTTTTGACAAAAAGGTACGTGTAAATATGGTACTTAAATACTAATATTTATTTATGCTTTTCTACACGTTTTCTACACTAGATTCAAATAATTTTACAAAAAAAGTATGATATTTTAAAAATGACATACAGATTACAGATATTCTTTCTTTACATGTGTAAGTAAATGTATGTGCTATGTGCTTTCTTCTTTTATGAAAATGAAAGGACAATCTATTATGTATTATGTATTTAGTAGCAAGCTACATTGTTGACAATTCAATCAAAAGTAGTTAATAGTTTATCATAATGTCATCATGTGTAAAGCTGAACGCTAGCAAATAAAGTTGTCATTTTTTGTTTTTAGTTTTTAGTGTACTTTGAATAAATTGTGAATTTTTTATTTTTTGGTAGAAAGATGAGCAACCCATGGAATCGAGGGAGAGGTCGTGGAAGTCAGGGAAATGGTCGAGGTCGAGGTCAAAGTCATGGTCAGCCGGGATCAAGTCAAAGTCAACAAAATTATCCTCCACCTTCTGCTCCTCCTCCTTCTGCTCCTATTCCATCTTCAGCCCCACCACCGGTGCAAGGAGCTTGGGGTAGACGCCCAACAAATGTATCCAGTGTACAAGCAGGAGTTGCAAATATCAATTTAGGCACATCCGATTTTCCATCGATGACACCAAGTACAAGTGCCTGGAGAACCAGTGGGAGTAGCAGTAAAAGTGAGACTGAAACTGGTGAGTTATTTTACTGTTTCCTTGTTTGTGTATGCATGATACATACATGTGTATTCAATAGACAACAATTAGCAGTCCTTACGACTCAAGGCATTAAAAGGTACTTATGTACTTTAAAATTTTTAAAGGCAAAACATTTGACTATGACTTGACTACTTACACTATTACTTATACTATTTAATACTTGACTAAATTTTGACAGTCATGAGCCTAATATAATAATATGTTGTACGTTATACATAATAATGTAATGCGTGAAAAGAGTGCACGAGTTTTATAATTCATAATTCGTACTTTTGACTGCTAAATTTAGTGTTAAATATTGAAAATTGCAAACAAATTTTAATCTATTTCTTATTTAATAGCTCCACAGAAAGCTCAAAATGGAGACGGTGACAGAAGTCGAGGTCCACCACAACCTCAAGATGAAAGCACCGAACGAGGTCAAGGTCGAGGTCCACCACCGTCTGGAAATGAATATGGTGAACGAGGTCAAGGTCGAGGTCCACCACCGCCTGGAAACGGGCGACGTGCTCCGGATAGAGCAGCTGGAGATCGTAGATCTGCTGCCCCTGAAGGTCGACGAGGTGTCCGTCGTGAACGGTATGGAGCAGAAAGTATGGATATTGTCCAGTCCAAACCAACAGCATATCCAGAGACCAACACAAAAAGAGGAACAACTGGTCACCAAGTAGACCTTTTGAGTAATTTTTTCGTGCTGAAAAAGAGGACGGATTGGTGTATTTTCAATTATCGAGTGGATTTCAAGCCGGAAGAACCAAATACTCGAGATAAAAAATTCTTATTGCGGGACCACAAGGAAACCATTGGTCTATACATCTTTGATGGATCAACACTGTATACAGCAAACAGACTCAGACCAGAAGTACGTTTCACACTATTTATACGAAGTAGTAGTAGTAGTCATAAACAATTAATTGAATAGTTTAGAGATTAAAATAAAAACTCCATTTACTATTTAATGTACCAGTTACTTTTTACTTATATTATGAAACATTTACATTTTATAAATTATAATACTTTATCATTATTCATTATGTTTTTCAGCCGTTACTATTGTACTCGACAAAGGGAAGTGGACAAGATAGTACAAAGTTTGAAATAACCGTCAAACTCGTCAAGGAATTGGACCCAGGTGATGTCAGTTCTCTACAGGTGGGTTACGTTACGTCTTACAACTTACAACAAATGCCGAGTGTAAAGGAGTAAAAGTTTTTCATAATATGTACTAACTATATTCTTTTAATAATATTTTTTAGTTTTTCAACATAATTGTTCGAAAATGTCTATCGGGGATGAAACTTGAAGAAATCGGTAGACATTTTTACGATAGAGCAAATGAAATTGACATGTCCGAGTACAAGCTGACCCTCTGGCCAGGTTATATTACAAGCATGAGAAACTACGAACAGGAAGTCATGCTTTGTGTTGAAGTCACGCATAAAGTGAGTAAAATTTAAATTATTTTGTCATTCTTTCTTGTCTCAACATATTATACCTTCGTCTTTGTACATTTGTACATTTGATATTATGAACATCTGAAACTAATTCTTTCATTGTATTTATTTTCTTTCCAGGTCCTTCGCCAAGATAATGCTTTAGATGCAATTCGAACTATGAAACAAAATGGAATGCATGAAGTGAGTTGTGATTTTTTGTGTTTCTACATGCATATTTTATTATTTATTACACAACACACATACCATAATATTATATATCTCATATTATTATACATTGGCTGGGACTTTTTTCGCCACCAAAATTGCTTATTCTGCCACCAAAATTTCGATAATTGTTTTATTTTTCTGCCACCATGAATTACTTTTATGACCACCAAAAATTATTTTTTCGCCACCACGAAATTATTTTTTCGCCACCACAAAATTATTTTTTAACCACCCAAATATTTCTTATTCTGCCACCAATAAATACTTTTTAACCACCCAAAAATGTGTTTCTTCCTGTGTCTGTTCCTGTGTCTCTGCTTCTTTTCAAAATGATGGACTTTGAGGACTCAGATTTTGATATTCAATCTTGTGAAAGCAGTGAAGAAGAAGAAATACTGGAGAGTGAAGAAGATAGTGAAGATGAGATTCAACCAGCCTCTAAAAAAGCAAGAACGTCCCCGTGTTGGAAAATCGTCTGAAACTGTGAAAACGTTGAAAGTGGTAAAGAATTTGTCAATTCTCAATGGACTGTGATGACGTATTATAAGAAAACTGAGTCATTGAACGGGTTCAAAATCTACTGCCGATGTAAGAACAGACTTCAAGGTTGCGAAAGTTCTTTATCCGTGGTTGGTGTCAATGGAATTCAGGAAGTTAGTATTTTTCAAGACGGGCGCAATCACTCTTGTCAGTATGGAAAAACTTTGTCACCGGAGCATAAACAGGCCATCCAGGACATGTACATTAAGCAGTTCATCAGAGCACCTAGTCAAATCAACATGATTTTACAACAAAAAGGATTCTTGGAATTGAAGAGTAGACAAATTACCACTAATTGCATCCTCCGGCTAAAACGAGATATTTTAGGCCCCGTTAAATCATATGAAGATTTCAATCTATGGTGTCAACAAGAGTTGGGCAAGGGATTATTAGGCTAAAAGAGGACCAGGACGTCCACGAAAAGCTTTAACTCAGTCTTAGAAAACTCGATACTCTTGTCAATATTTTAAATTTTATTTTTAACTGACTGGTGTAAATATTTTGTATTTTTATTTTTGACTGACTGGTGTAAATGTTTTAAATTTCCGTTTTGAACTGACTGGTGTAATTATTTTTTGAATTATACATGGTAAACATCGCTTTTAAATGAAAAAAATGTTTGG
>JAQGBH010007743.1:0-10600 GCA_034698265.1 Sminthurinus aureus | reverse complement strand
ATTTTCTTTTATTTAGCAACAAACTTTTTCGGTCTTTATCGAAATGATACAATTTCATTTCCTTGCAAATTCTCCCAGTGTAAAAATGATGACTGACACAAAACAAAACAAAACAAAACACAAATGACACCAAAATCAAACCGGAAACAGAAACCGAGCGGATCCAAAATCGTTATCCCAATTACAATTTGCTCACCAGCTGAACCAAAACAAAAGTTTAAATAATGAGAACATTTCAGTTTAAGCGAAAAATTGGCACTTGCCAATTTTCTCGGACTTTATCCACGCACAACTTTCAAAATGCCCATGCCAAATTTAATGGAACCATGACAACTGATTTCGATAAAAATAGCGAGTTGCAAACCGTTTGACCAATTCCAAAAGAAAATGCAAAATACGTACAATTTCTTCGCAAGTGCTCCAATTCAGTTTTTGCTGATCATTCAGAGTCAGAGTATTTTGAGCATTTACCGATTCAGAACTAAAAGGTCATTGGTCATTGGCCAGAGGTCAGAGGTCAGAGATCAGAGGTCAAAGGTCAAAGGTCAAGTTGACAAAAGACTACAAAATTGGCGAATAAGAAAATATAGTTATTTATTTATTCTGTTTTTTTAGTTGATATTTTGTACGAATTGCATCAGCACGATGAGATAAGTGACAACTTGACTGAAAATTCTGAGGAAAATTCCATTGTTCAATGTCACATAACTTCCAAAGGAAATTCTCGACGGATTTTGAACAATGAAGTCATGTGTGAATTTGACCTGAAAAAACAGCAAAAAAATTAAATTAGTTGTCCATTTCTTCATTTATATAAACCAATCTATGAAAAATTCTCACTTGGACCAAAGCCGCTGGATTTAAACTGCTCAGGTCAATTTTGATCAACTCGCTCGCAATTCTTGACTCCTTTAAGCAAAAATTAGTAAAATAATTAATCAATCTCAGAGAAAAGTTGTTTTTCCTTCAAATATTTCAAAGTTCCAAACTAATATGAATTTTACCATTTTTGTGACTTTTTCCGCCATCAAAACTTTAACCCAAAGTCTCAAAATGTAAAGACCCGCCAAACTGGCAAAGGAACCAGAAAAGGATAGCAAAAGCGGATCATCTTTTGGCGTGTTTAAAATGACGAAGGCGGAAATTGTCACGCTAAAAATTGTCCAAAAGAGAAAACTCAATTGACCCTCCAGCTGATTTTTTCCAATCAGATCGCACTGACCTCTGAAAATTTAGCAATAAAATTTCCGCCATTAAAATCTGAAATCATGGGGAAAAGTAAAAATTCAATTTTGAAAAATTACCGTACAAGCTGGATCAAAGCGCGCCAACTTTTGACTTGCTTACTGCTAAAATTATTCTGCGATCTCGTGGTATGAGCGATTCCTGTGGAAATCTACAAAATTCAGCACAACACAATTTAAATACCACGCTGTTTTTAGCTTGCGAGAAAATGGCGCCGAATTCAAATTACCCGCGTAAATGCATCAATGACGTTTTTGTACATAAAAACCGTTTTGACGTCCTCGCAGACTTCAGCGACAAACATTCGTGTGGACGTGTAGCCAAAATAAACCACATAGACGAGAGCAAACGGCGTGAAGGCGAGATTTGCAAAAGTTAGCACTGCACAAAAAATGACAATCGCCACCGCAGTAAAATTTGACATTTTCATTTTGAAAAAGAAGAAATTTCTTTCCTTTTCAAATCCGTTGAATTCTAAATTTCCCTCGTTTTGAATCACTTGGTTCGTGAGTAAATCCGGGTCAAAGGGAAAACAGCGCCAAAACTCCTGTTCAAAATCACTCCAGCGGTTTAAAAAATCCGCGAGCGAGTTGATGTTGACCCAGCCGTAAATCATATTCCACGTGTTTGGAATCAGAAATGAAGCCGAGACAAAGTTGATTGTCTGGAAAAGCAGGAGTGAAAACGTGTGATTTAATGTTGAATTCGCCATTATTTTTGCCTTGACCGCTTTTACTGGCTCTTGGAAACTGTAAAATCAGCAAAAAATCGAGAAATCAGCAATTTTAGGTATTCTTATTAAAAGTGCGGAAAATAGATAAAATCTGATAAAATTGGAAACCTAAACCCAAAGAGCGGATCTTCCAATATACAATCAAAAATGTAAGTAATCCACACAAAAAGTAAGATGGCGGCCATGGAAAAATTGAAAAATGTCTTGAATGCACAAAATTTGAATTTATACTCCCGGCGACGCTGGTCGTAGGTCAAAGGACAACTTCCGAAAACACTCAAAAGATTAATAATTGTTCGAAATTCAGTGCCAATTTGATACGGTGAATTTTTCAATGGATTTTCGTCCTGGACGTTCTTGTGCCTCGTCATCCTCAGGTTTTTGGATTGGAAAGGAAAAATGGCTTTCATTTTGATGATTTTGATGTGGGTTGAAAATGAGCAGCAAGTTGCTCAAATTTCAATTTTTATTTGTGACAGACTCAAATCTCAATTTGCAAATCTCAAATTTCAAGCCTCGATGTTCGAGGCTGGGGAAAAACTGGTTTTGGTTTTATTTCAAATGCAATTTGAACGAGGTGCAAGAGGAATATTTTATTTTATTGACATTTGACATTTGACCTGTTACGCCTTTGTTTTGTTGTTTTGACAAGGCTACAATTTGTCATTTGTCTCTTTTCTCCAGGTTGTTGTTTTTTGATAAAGATCTCATGCTAAAAGGAGGGAACAGAAATGGAGAAAAAAAACTCTCTACTTTTGCATTTTGCATATTTGCTCCAAGCAAAAGCAAGCAATTATTCGTGTTTCAATGAACTTGACATTTGACACAATCTGACAATCTTCCACCTTTTCCCCGTTTGTTTTATTGATTCTGCATTCTTCTATTGATTTAGAGGGCATGCCAAAATTAGTAGTGGAAAATCCATTTTCATAAAAAACTATTGAACCAAGAATTAAGAATCCAAAGCGCGCATGCTCATTGCTCAATGCTCAATTTCCAGCTTTTTTTATTCCGCCTCCAAATTTAGAACTGGAGCCGGAATTGAAGTTGGAGATTAAAGCTGATACAGTTTGGAATGAAAGGCAGACGCGTTTTTTTGTACGAGTTTGGCGCCGATTTAAAAATTTGCATGGTATGCTCTCGATCGAAATTAGAGATTGTTTTTTGTTTACAAGATAAAAACAAAATGTGTCAAAGTTTGTATTACGTAGAATCTAAAATGATGCACATTTTTTCTCGCAAAAGAGCAAAATTTTTATCAAACATCAAAGACCAAACTTTGAAGCATTGGCGATAGCATGAAAAATGAAAATACAAAACGTTTTTTATCTTTTGCTTCATGTTCTCTGTTTTTTTCTCCGGTTACACTCCTTTGAGTACATTTTGGAAATGGCTTGCACATCTCCCGGACTTAATTTAACTTGGTCCTTTGGCGCGTCCCACCACCAGGCCATTCTGCTGGGAGAGCCGAGGTAAGGGTTTGGAGGATTATTCTGTACATGTTGTCATTTTATCAGTACTATCATTTTTCATAATAAAAATATTGTGAGTTTTTTGCATCGTGCAGTTTCATTTGAAAAAGTTTAAAAATCCGGTGAATTTTACGTGTGATTTTAATACCTTGGGCGTTATGACATTTGCAATTTGTCCCCAGGGTCGCGGATACTAAAATAGTCGAAAATAAACATATGCATGAAAAAGAATTGAATCAAGTTCATCTCTGTTTTCGAAAAACTAGGGAATTTTGACTAATTTTAAATGGAAAAATCAATGGTGTACAAACATGCATAATGGATTCGTAGTCATAGGCAACGCCGTAATTTGACAGGTTTTGTGAAGTAAGTTGATCCACGCGAGTGTAGGCACTTCGAATCTGCTCATCTGTGATGTAACCTTGTTCTAATGGATCAGAAACAAAATTGAGATTTTTAAAGACGCTGGATTTTTGGGTGTTTTAGCGGTAAGAAATTTAGACAAGATTCAAGGCTCAGAACTCACGCTTTCCCTTTTCCAGAGCATCCCAGTCAATGGTCACGTAATTGTCACGATCAGTTCGTTGTTGAGTGTGCCAAAAACCCACTGCGTGGATAACCTCGTGAATCATCGAGTTGTAATTCATACAATCTGGACTCGCCCACAACGGCTAAAACATCAGGCAAACCGCACAGAGGCAAAAAAACAATTAACAGAAATATCGGTTGAATTTCATGTTGAATTTTGAATTTTCAAAAAGAGCGCTTTTTGTTCAATTTTCAATATTTGGGCCGTACTTGTGGCCGAATCTGAGTTTGTCTGCCCACATATGAGGCACAGTATCCCCTGGTATTTTGAAAGAAAATGGAGTAGCGATCAGATCGGGTTTTAGGGCGGAATACCAGACATGTTTGACTCTGAATCTGAGCCATCCCCCTCTTTATGTCCTGGACCCAACTCGCAGCTATGTGAAAAACAAAATTAATCAGCGAAACATCCTTTTCTACGAACTCTTGAGTTTTTGAGATTTAGAATTTTTGAATTTTTGCGGTTGCTATGGCAATGTAAATTTTTTCATTACAAAATGTACTGTTGATTTCATAGGGAATAATTCCCAGTGACCAGATCTCATCAGGAGAAGTCACGCCAGTCCGGAGAGCAATTTCTGCGCGTTTTGAGGCTGAATCCGCTTGTGGCGGGAAAAGTACTGAAATAAATAAATTGAAAAAAGTTAGCCGTAAGAAGTTTAAATTAATAAAAGTCATGAAACAAAATATTAACAAACTGTCGGAAAAGTTGATAGAATCCGTCGGAACTGAAAGCGGTAGTCCAAAAATGGCGGGAAGGAAGCTGAAGAAAAAAATTGGCGTAGCCGCTAGAAAAAATAGCGCTTTTTTCATCCTGTGCGATTTTTTGAAAATATTGTATCTGACCGTTGAGCTGGGTTGGCTTTCGTGTGCTGCGTAAAACCGGCAGTGTGGACTGTGGATATTTGTCATTGAAAAATGCAGTCAAATGATGGGGAAATGCTTAATTGCGCATTTGGTCTTTCCTTTAAATGGCTAAATTGAGCGTCGACCTTCACGCATGCAATATTTCACAAGGATCTTGATAATTATAGCATCAATATAAAACTTTCCCAACTGAATAAATAACATCCAACGCCAAAAGCGGATTTTAAAATGAGTATTAAATGTTCCACATTCAACCGCAATCATTTTCCGCTGATTTATGAGCTAAATTAAAAATAGCATGGGCGTTTTGCGGATTCTGGCTTAAAATTATGTAAACATGTACTCCAATTCAGTTTTGTTTTTTATTTTGTAATTTTGGTGAATATAATAATAAAATTATTACAATGCTCGTTGTCGTTGTCGTTGTTTTAAGTACATGAGGTTTTAACCATGTTGCAGAATAGGATTATGCTAGTTTTAGCTGCGCGAAGAGCGACGAGGAATTCAGAAAGCGTGTTCAAATCGTGGATTTGCCAGGATTTAAATTCTAAAGATTTTGCTGCTATGTTTTAGCGTGGAAATGTGACGAGCAGATCCACAACATTTTGGAATACAAAATCCACAAAATTTGGTGTGGATTCTCTTTCGAGAGTGTGAAAACTTCCAACTTTTACTCCAACGTCTCGAATTGCCCCGACTTCTTGATCCATTTCAGCCCGGAAACTTTGAAGCAGATTTGAATTAAAATCAGAACGCGCGTTTGCTTGAGCAGGTTTTGGTTTTGGGCTTGCTGCTGATTTTACTGATGATTTTGATGCTGTTTTGTGAACAGAGAGTAAAAACAGCTTTTTCAACTCCTCCATTTTCTGGGGGATTGAAAACGCCTTTTGATACAAAGTCCCGTAAATCAGAGTCACAACGACGGCCATGTATCCGGTGAAACCAGCCACAAATGGAAAATCCTCCAAGTGACGAATTGTGAAAAATTAAAAGAGAATTGAAACGGCGAGACACATGAGTTTGAAGGCAAAAATGCAGGGAGGAAAACAGCGGTTGAAGAGCTCGATGAAAACCTCGAGTTCTTTCATCCCCTTCAGAATTTGACGGAGGATCCAAATTTCTCTCCAAATGTTTCGATTTGCGGTCGGACGACTTTGGAATTTTTCCTCCAGGTTTCTACACAGAGAAAATCAGAGAGAGAATTTTGAATGAAAAATCAAAATCATTTTGATTGTCTAAGAAAATTCTATATTCTAAATTCTAGGTCAAAATTTTCACCTGAGTTGAAGATCAATTCGATTAAATTCCGCTTGAAATTTGGCAAAGAAAAGAAGTTGGCAAAGGAGCGAGAAGGATATAAAGTTGTTCATCATGGTCACAAAAACTGCCTCAATCCCCAAAAATCCGAGGAAACTGTACCCGTTTTTGTACTCGGGCGGAAGAACAGAGTACAAAAGTTGAGGGCGATTCGGATCAAGAGAATAAAGCACCAGCATTGAGAATATTGTTTCTTGAATCATCAGTGAAAATGTTCGGGCCAGGATTTCATCCAGCGAATATTGTGGCGGCCAAATCAACAGAGAACGAGGGCGAGGGCGAATTCTGGAACTGGAACCGGATTCAGATTTTTTCTCAGCCTCCAAATCTCGAGCTGACACTGAAATATTAATTGATTTTGTTTGAAACATAAAATCTTTTGGGTTTTAATTCAATCTTCAATCTTCAACTATTCAAAATTTATCTATACTTTTTGTATTTTTCCTACCGTTTTTTCCATGTTCTCGTCCGGATTTGATGTGCAATTTCCGTTCTTGCTCCATCATTTTTTGCACCGGATTTTCCCTTTGTACAAAAAGCTGGTTAAAGATCAGGACGCACTCGTCCGGTTTCTTTCTGAAGAGGCGATGGCCAGTGTAGTAATCGACGGAGTAGGCGACTGCGGCTGGGAAATGAATGATGATGAAATGATCCCATCGGAAATATTTCTCCGGCTCCACCACAGTCATTTGAAATAGTCGAGCGAGCATGAAAAGACAATGCGCAATGGCGAAAAAAAATAAAATGTCCCACAGGAAATTCCGCAGTTTACTCGACTGCCTCCGAATCCTTCCTGTTTCCATGTCAATTTGAACCGGCAAAATATTCAAAACGGAGTAGATTTTTATTGCCTTAAAATTCCACTCATTTTCTTCCAGCATCAACATTTTCAAGATTAGCTGTTTTTTTCTGCAGTTTGGAGTTTGGAGCTTCAAGTAGAAATTTGAAATTGTTCAAAGACAAAGTAAAAATGAAAATGTAATGTTATTCGATTTCAAAGGAAAAATTGAAATGTGAGTGACCCAGAATTATCAAGAATTCTAAACATGCAAAATTACAATTGAAAATTGAAATAATCTGAAACTGAACCAAATGGAGGCAAGACAAGCTGCGAATTATGTAAGTTGAGCTGATGAAGGGAACAACCCGTATAAAAATCTGATAACCGAATTCGGCAGGATTTCCCGGCCGAATTTTTGCCAAATTTTCGGCCGAAAAAGCCAGAATGACCACCAGAATTCTGATGGATTTGTTGAATTTCGCCTGGATTTTCCAGCTAGTAAGCCGAATTCGGGCGAGTAAGCTGCTTTTTTCGGCTGAAAATTCGGGCAAAAATTCTGCTAAATAAATCCCAACCGAATCACGCGGGAATTTTCGATACGGGAAGAAAGAGAAGGAAATGTGGAGAAATGTCCGTTTTTGGTGTTCGATCGATTTAATGACAATAGACCACCGGCGCCGGTGTTCTGTTGCTATCATTTTATTCAGCTGAGTAACGTCGTAGAGAAAACTTCATTTCATCAATCGAACACCAAAAGCCGACATGTGTGCACTCTGCACATTTCCTAATCAGCTAATGGTCAAAAATATAACTAAAATTTCATTGCAATTTCATTGGAATCTCATGGAGCCTCATTAAAACCTTGCTAAAAATATTGAACTTTCATGTTTAGTGAGATTTCCACGTCTAACTGATTTAAACAGCTTCATTGAGTGTTTTTTTATTGGTGATTTTATAGTTTGGGAATTCAAAACAAATCAAAGCAAAATATCCATAGTTTCCATTCACCAAATCCAAGTCTGTACAAAAAGTAAGGATATTTTGACAACAGTTAGCAGTTAGTTTTAAGACGGATGAAAATTTTCCAAAGATGACTACAAAATGAATAACCGAGTTGAGCATCCGAAGGACAAGAATTCCAAAATTCCAGCTCAACTTGGACGTCGTTCAATTTGGTTGCGAATGTTTCAAGAAATGTTAAAAAGTAGTTTATATATAATTTTGATATGATTCAGCCGTTGTGAACGAAATTGATTTAACATTCAAGCGCTGAAAATGCTTTTTTTAAGTTCCGTTCTTTCAAATCTATAAAATAGACAAGGTGTCTTATGTCTTGATTTGGAACTTTGAACGAAAAAAGTCACGATATTGAGCACAAATGCATAAATATTGAATTTATTCCGTCTTAAAAAGATTGCAAAATGTAGACTAAACTTTACAGAACCAAAGGCAAAATTCACAAGGTCGGTTTTAATTCAAAATTCAACATGGAAATGAAAAAACTACTACAAAAATTCATTATTTAAAAAAAATCACTGTTAAAATGAAAGACAAAGTACAAGAAAATAGTTGAATCTTTGCATCATATATTTTTAGATGAAACTTTTTATCAATTTACAAATGTGGTGATTGATGATGAATCAATTGTTCAACTTTTTTTGTCTTGATCAAAAATGTTAAAACTTCCTTGCATCCAATTTCATCACACATGAAATCTCAAAACCGCAACTCAACTCTCATTTTCAGCTTCTCCAGTTGAATTTGTTTCTTTTCCATTTTCCATGTCAATTTTTTCCATCGCATCGTCTGAATTTTGGTCTTTAGAACAGATGAGATTTGTCGGGTTTTCTCCATTTTGAGTTTCTCAATCACAACTTTTACATTCATCGCCTTGACAATTTGGATAGGGATTCGGCACTTTTAGTCTCGTGAGATCAAAACCTCTGGTTCGTCTCTTTTTGTCGGCATTCTGATTTTGAATCTTCCTACTGGACTTTCGATTTCGAGTAGAGCAAACTTCCGTTTGTTTTTCTTCTGGCTTTTGATGAGGCTGGAGATGAACTTTGACGGGTTTTTCCCTGTCGTTTTTTAACCACACTTTGATTTGTCCAAATTGCTTTGTTTGGTTGCATTTTTCAGTGTGGAGCTCAAGGGAATTTTTATCGAAACACCGTTGATAACAAGTTGGACATGTAGTTCCAACAAGACAAAGATGCACAATTTTTACATGACGCCGAGCATTTGCCAAATCATTAAACTGCCGTTGACATTTGGTGCATTCGAACAAGTTGTAAAATCCTTCCGGAGTCTCACATTTGATCGTCCCTGTAAAAAAGAACACAGAATAATCAACACTCAAATGCACATCATTGCAAATTTTAGTAGCTAAATATTTTAATATTTATAAAACTCGTGAGCATAATTCGTATTGAAATGGAATTGGAATTCCCCATTGACAAGGCTATTTTATAAAGATTTAATTGGTGTATTAAACTGGAGTTTCTAAGATACTGCAAGATTGTCAGATTTTGAAATTTAGTGTCAGTTATTATGCCAAGTATCAGTTGGAAATTGAAATATGATTTTTGTGATTTCTTTGATGAACGTGTAATATCAAAATTTGAATTCCTCGTGATGGGTTTGGGGTTTTATGTCTAGAGTTTTTGTATTATTGTCATATTACTTTGGTTGCCATGGTTACTTGTGGTGAGGGAGGGTTTCAATGGAAGCGCATTAGCATTGTGTATCTTTTTGTTTCGGTTTGAAGGTTCCTTATGGAGTATTTTTTGAGTAATGTTGTATAACTTCGGTTGCCATGGTTACATGGGCGGTGGGAGGCTTTTGGCGAAAAGGTTTGGGTATCATGGATCTTTTTGTTTTTGTTTGGAGGTTGCCTATCGATTAGGTTTCGAGTTACGTTATGTAACTTCGGTTGCTATGGTAACTTGGGTTGTGCTAGGGGTTGGGCAGAAGCCTGTTGACATTTTATACCTGCTGGTGATGGTTTGATTGTTCCGTATCAATCAGTTTCTGAGTTGGTGTCGAAAATGCTCGGTTGCCATGGTAACCAGGGATGTTAGAGGGGCTGGGCTAAAATTTCGTTGCATGGGTGATGGTTTGGTGGCTCCCTGTCAATAAGTTTTCGAGTAATTGTCATCTTAGCTCGGTTGCCATGGCAACTGGGGGCGCCGAGGGGGTCAGTCCGATGCGCATCTGTTGGTGAAGGTTAAATGGTTCCCCGTCGAGGGGTTTAAGAGGTATTTCCATAACCAAGGTTTTTGGTCTCCAGATCAAACTCTGAAACAAGTGCTGAGGTTGATTCAGAAACAAGTCACAAAACAGTCAACTTGAAAGGTAAAAATTGGATGCTTTTCCAAAATCTTGATTTTTATTAAGTGTTTTCTCAGACCATCTTTAGAATTTGTGTTTTTACTCTAGTAAATTATTCAGTTTACAACAAATGGTTCAAAAACGTTATTTAAGCAGGAGCAAAAGTTTTATTTTGGTACCTTTTTCATTTTTCTTTGGATACTTTGACCAGAAAATGAGAATTTTAAAAAGTAGGTAAAGACTGAAGTTACCCTGAGGTCGAAATCA
>JAQGBH010007742.1:0-10601 GCA_034698265.1 Sminthurinus aureus | reverse complement strand
GTTTTGAGTTGTGTTTGTTTAATTGCAGTCAACTTGTCTTGGTCTTGTCTTCACGTGAGAAGAGCAGAGACAGAAGTGCAGTATTTCTCGAGTTGTCTCGTCCTTTCCCTGGACTTGCGATATTTTTCTTACCCCAGAGGCTCAAATGTTTAGGAGAGTAACCCAAAGCCTAGTTAAAGTTAAGCCTCTGGTAGAAAACTTGTTGCGTCCAGGAATAGCCTCTACGTTTTAAATCCGTCTTCAAGGAATTTATGAACCTGAAAAAACTCAAGTAGAACATTCACAACTACAAGTTTTTTCACTGCGTTTGTTTCCCAAATTTTAAACTTAATCCAAGTCGCTGACAATTTTCCATGCACAATACAAATCGTTTGACAAATAAATGTCTCAAATGATACGATTGATCAGAAGATAGCAGAAAAAAGTCACAGATTCAGCATTGTTATTTTTGTCTAAATCTCCCACAAGGATTTCCATGTGCTTTCTCAGGCCTTCTTTTACTTTGGTTTCGTACTTACAAATCAACATCAAAATAAAGAGAACGCTTGTGGTTCTGCTGAGATCATGATCAATATAAATATAATTTAAACTCAACTAAATCTAGTGAAAAAGACGTGTTTGCAACTTTCTTAGTATGCGTTTCATTTCTCATCATGATCACAAAAAGTAAAATATTTTGGCCCGTGGTTTTGCTTCTGTGACTCGAGACTCGTGTATTTCTACCAGCACCAGGGTCATCTGCCTTTCGTCCATCTAGTTGCACCTCAAGCCTGACGGTCGTGGATTTGTTGTCGTTTGTAGATTCCTCAATTCCGTTCTCTACGATTCCGTCGTCATGAGCAACCGCGGAATAAACTCAAACGGTTGAATCTGAATCAACATGAAACTGGAAGGCAGCATCTAGACCAAAATTGTCGTGTCTTTTAAAGAGTTTGAATTCTCTTACAAATTCTGTTGCTCCTGTAAACTTCAGAAATGAAGAGTTACTCGAATATTTGATGTTGAAATCTGACGCCGTGTGAAAAAATATTCGGGTTTTACTGCATTTGAGTTTATAGTTGACTTTTTTGCTTGCTTTGCGATTGCTTTCCTTCTCTGCCGATAATCGATATCGAATGGAAAGAATGGGTGTGTTGCTAAAGTACGTTGGCCTGTTGAGGCGGCCTGAATAGACTAGCCTAGAAAAATTGAGCCTCAGCTGAGACGAGGCAAAAGAAAAGTAAAGTTCTTTGAATTCCGTTAAGTTTTACTTACTGCTGATATAAAAGAAAAGTAGGCTTTGGTCTCGCCTAGATGTGGTTCATTTTTATCTCCTCGCCTGTCTCAGGGATAAAGCAACACATACTAGGCTTGAATTGAATGGCCTAACCGCCTCGCCTGGAATTGCACACAAAACAGACCCTTTGTGTTGCTTTATTCTAGTCTCTCCTCAAATTTCTCCAAAATGAGACTGTCGCGTGTTGCTGAATTCTCACCTCGTCTATTTTCATTTCAGCTTTCCCTAGACCGCCTCAAAGCCTCACCGCTAAAATTGATTTTAGCAACACACGGTATTACGGTCTTAACTTTTCCAGTCCTTTTATTACGTCATACGTTAAAGACCGGTCAAACAGGCGCTATTATGATTCTCTGACACGAGATGTCTCATGTGTTGCGCTCCGTTTGAATGTTCATCATGCACATTTGTAGACCCCAAAATCCACCTAATTACAATTAAAATCCATAACTTTTTAAATACTCAACAGGTCTTTACCAAATTGGTCTCAAAAATTCAGAAACATGCCCAAGAACGTTGTCTATTAAATTATTTCCCTTAAAATTCAATTCTCGATTAATAATAATAAAAACAAGTTTCTTTATAAAGTGTGTGGACTTGAATTGAAGTTTTAATGACCTTTTTAATTAAATATCAAAGTGAAGTTTAGTAGAGATTGTAGTGCTTGCATTTTTTATCAAATTAGTCCAATATCATGACATTTGGTTTTGATTTGAGGATGCTGATAGATTTTTACCGAAGCAGGTATTTTTATGCTAAAAATCCCTGTTTGACCCCTACCCCTTTAAACGAATTTCGAAGCGAAACCATTTTCTTGTGTGTTTCTTTAGTCAATTTAACTTTTGGTCTTCGAATGCCGTAATTTAGTATTTGCACTACTGTAACTGATTAAGAAAATGGGTAAACCGATATCACCCGGTTCACAAAACCGGACGAAAATTCAGGTTCTCGAGATTAATAAAACAATGACGGATTCTATGGCTAAATGTGCACGTATACGTGCACATTTAACAGTAGCCTATAGGCTACTGTTAAAAGCTAAGAGTCACATTTTGAATGCATAGGGCGCCATTTTGCTTGCGTAGGGCGCCGAAAATGTTTGCGTAGTGTTTGCGTGGGGCGCCCGAATACAAAGACCGTCTCTGAATGGAGTTTGCTCGTGCATTTGTCAAAATGATGCAAATCTAGTTTAATTTTGGTTTAGATCGTTTGTTTAAGTCTTTGGTCTGTTTTTGACACCGAAAGTACGTGCAAATCTTTATTGCTTATGCGAAGCTTATTCTTGAGCGTGCTGTTTTTTGACTTACCCACCAACCGCCACCATGATATTCCGCATTATTTCTGCGACTGTTTAAATCGTTGTCCTTGTCTTTGGTGCTAAATCTCATTCCATTTGCGATGTAATTGGGATAAACAGAATTTGTCATCGAGTCATTTGCAGTTGAATCTCCAGAAAATCCGCTGATTGACAATCGATAGAAATCCGAAGCACCCGAAATTGACAAATTCGAGTATTTTGCAAATCTTTTCTCCCCTTCAAAATGTTTCAGTTCGATTCGCAACTCCTGATCACCATTTTTTGTGAGTGCTCGAATATTTTCCAAACCGAGCCAAAAGTTTCCGTCCAACGAGCCGAATCCGTTTGAATATTCAGCCCAAGTTTGATTAAATTCGTCACGAGGTCCACTTGTCCGTTTCTGGATCAGGGTCCAGCCTCCTCCGTCAACTTCGAAATCACAGAGAACCTCGAGCCGCTCCTGGGTGTTTCCACCAGGATGAATTAGTTGTTTTGTTGATTGCGGAGACGGCAAAATTTCCAGGGCATCGGCACAACTTGTAATTGATTGAGGAGCTAAAGAGAAACATACAAGCAAAAATATGTTTAAGGTTGAGTTTCAAGTGATAAATCAGGAAATTGATTTTAGAAATTGGTTAAGAAAATATTTGGATTAAGTTTCAAATACCTGAAATTCCCGGATCTCCTGTTGCTCCTTGTGGTCCAACTTCGCCCCTTTCTCCCTTTTCTCCTGCTGGCCCCTGTTGACCTTGACTTCCTGTGGGCCCTGTATGACCCGTCGCTCCGTTTTCTCCTTGTTTCCCGTCTTTTTCGGGTGGTCCTCTCAACCGCGGCGTCAGAAGCCAGACGCCGTGATCTTCTCTCATGTCATTTTTCAGTTTGTTCATTTCTTGTTTTAGTGTTTTGAACTCTTGTTTTAATTCCGCGTGGGATTTTTCGTAATTTGCTTTCAAATCTCCAAATTCTTGTTGTGTTTTTTGATGGATGCTTTTCAAATCTCGAAATTCCTCTTGGGTTTTTTCTAGCTCTCGATTTCTCTCTTCCAGCCCTTTGAAATATTTTGCAAGACTTTGTAAATATTGCGCTGGACTTGGACTTGAATTAAGATTTTTGGACGGATCGGATTCCGAATCACTTGAGCCTAGCACGAGCACAATTCCGGCCAAAAAACAAAGTGAAAAAATCACAGACACACAAAAACTCGTTTTCATTTTGGCCACTGGATTTTTGCTCAACTTTCTTCTGTTTCAAAATCCGTTTCACTTGAAAAAACCTGAGCTCAGAGCTCAAAAAGTCAATCACAATTAAAATTACAATTTCTGTTTCTGTTTCGTTTTGTTCTTGACCACACCGAAAAGACTTGATTAATTTGTTCTCTAGAGGATTTAGAGCTGCGAGTTGAGTGTTGAGAGTACAAATGCAAGTGGAAAAATGTTGTCTTGACTTAGGATTTCTTTATTTGTTCGTCCGTGATAAATGAAAGATTTACTGGGGAAAAGACGTTCCAAGTTTGGCTGAAGGGAAACGTGAATGACGGATGACGTAATGTCCACATGAATGTCAAGTGTGGGTAAAATTCGAAGGACATTTCTTGTTGAGTAATGAAAATCGCCCTCGTGCAAATGAATTGAATTTGGTTGGTCTGGACTGAGATTGAATTTACTGGGAAATGGAAATGTAAAGAAAATTATTGATAAACGAGGTCAAGTGTCATCATCGTCATCATCATTTTCTTCGTCTTGGTCTTCACATTACATTTATTTGTACAGAGAGATTTTCTCGAGAAGGCGGATAAAAAATTGACACAAGTCAAATGAAGGGCAGATGTTTGAAACGGAGAATGAAAGAAGCAGAGCAGAACATACACTTGTGCAAATGAGTAGAATGATGAAACATTGAACATTGAATCGGATTTAACCACAAATCTTTTAAATTGCGACTGTCTGTATTTATGCATTTAGACCCAACGAAAGCCAAATCAAATGACAAATGTTGATTCATTTGACAACGTCTTTTTATTGAGAATGGAGAACTGAGAAATCTTGACATTTCCAATCATTTCGTTTTGAATGGATTTCATTCATTTGTTATCATTCGTCGTTCTGCATTTATCATTCATTCGCGAGACGCGAGATGCGAGATGAACAAGTCAATTTCAATGTGTGTGAATTGACGATGAACAAACATCCAAATGAATGAAACATCACGTTTTTTTCCAACGAAAATCTGCAAAGTGATTAATTTTAACTTGACTGTTTATTGTTGATTGTTGATTGTGCAGTCAATTTTCAATCCAATTTAATTCTTGATTCTGGGCTTTTTTAATGAGACATGAAAAATTAATTTCCAACACAAAAATGTTCAACGTTCAACGTTAAACAATTTATTTTTTATTCTTGTGCCGTTTTCTCGGTTTTTCACGTTGTTCTCAATTTTTGTGCCCGTTTCTCGGGGTTTTACTTGCACCTTATTTAAAAACAACTTGAAGAAAACAGAGACCATCAAAATTTATTTTTAGCTCTTTCAATTTTATGAACCAGTTTCATTCGCTAACGGACAAAAACATGAAAATAAAATGTCAATTTATAAAACCAAAATGCAGTTGCTTTTAGATTCTCTTTCTCGACTTTTTGAGTCAAATTTGAATCTCACAATGAGATTAAAAACGAGACATGAAAATATCTAACGGGAAAATCCAGATTCAAATGGAAAATTGCTCGTTTACATGGACTGGATCAAGATTTCCGGATCGGGCCGAACCACATCACAAGTTTCCATTTTTTCCAAATGATTTCTTATTTAAATTCACATGAATTTCTCTTTCGCTTGGACCAATAAACTGGGATCAAATTGATCGACTTTGAAATAAGATCAGTTGAGTCAAATTCAATCTCCATTAAAAAATTGGGGATTTTGCGAGTGAAGAGAAATGAACAATGTTTTATTTATTGTAGTTCAAATGGTTGAGATTTTTATTATTTTCATCTGTTTACGAGTCAATTTATTTCAAAGTATTTTCAACGACCACAAATTTTGGATGAAGTTAAATGCGAAAATCCAAAATTGGGATTTCTCCTTTTATTTTGTTTCTGTTTCTGTGTGCAGTGTTGTTTGGAGTTGGAGTTTGAAGGGGAGCAGACGGGGGGAAAATACTGGGACGAGCTCTGATTTGATCAGCACTTTTATACTCGACTCTCGAGTCTTGACAACGGACAATTCAACATTGAATATTGACAAATGAAAAATTACACGGCACAATCACAATTAAAATTGTAGTGATAATTGGCTATTGTAAACTGTCAATGAAATCAGCGATTCATTTACTAATTTGAGGTTTAACGAGCTTAATCGATTTGAAGATTCACCTAAAACATGCGCCAAAAGCCAATGAGCAGCACAAAATTATTGCGGAAATTGCACGCCGTTCAGTAAAACTGTGTTCGTTATTTTTATATTCCTAAAGCAGTTTATTTCTGTTCAACAAAATCTGGATTCAAAATTAGTCAAATAAAAAATGAGGAATACCCGTTAAAAATTGTTTTGTTGATCAAGGAGATGGTAAAATTTCAATGGAAACGCTGCAACTCGTAATTGATTGAGGAGCTACAGGAAAATATGCAAGAAAAACAATTGTTTAAACTGATAAGTGATAAATCAGACAATTGATGAAAAAATGTAAAAGAAAAGATTTGGAACAAAGTTCAAGTACCTACAAACCTTGGATCTTCTCAAGTTTCTGTAGGATTTTCAGACTGACTCAATCAAATTAAGCCCCAAATCAAATGAACAAAAACACACAAGGAAAATACCACAGCCAAAACCATTTTTATTTTCTGCATTTCCATTCCGTTTTCTAAATATTTCAACTGGGACAAAACCCGAATCAAAATTTTTGCAGAGAAACAATCACAAAATTTTGGATTTATGAAGATTTCAGTTAATTTTTGCTCTTGGAGATTTGTTCCAACAAGATTTTCAACCTTTTTTGGCTCGTCCTTTTCAATGTCTTTGTCTTTTGTAGGTATAGTGAAACATGAACAATTGTCTTGTATTTGTTCAATGAACGCGTTTTGAATGACTCGAACAAGTTGAATCCGACCCTCTCGACTTTTGACTCTGTGAACTAAGAAATTTCAATTTATTTCTAACGATGACTAAACTCGACGGATGTTGATAAAGGAGAAACATGCACAATGCACACCAACATCGAGAACATTCAAATTCGCGTCCTGCAGATAAAAAATAAGTGAATTAAATTGGATTTTCATTGGATTGAATTTACCAAGAAGAAGAAATGGACAAAAATACGCTCACGAAAAATGAGATTTTCACTCAACATTTTTCTGAATCTTGATTCATCTTCAAACAGATGCAAGTGCGAAAAACCACCTGCGACTTTTCATAAACACAGGTAAAAATTTTTCCCGTAGTTTAAACCCATTTTGTTTTGTGTAAACTGCAGTCGAATTTGTAGATTCGGGATTTATGATTCAAGATTGCAAGATTAGATGCATGCTGTGCTAAAATGCACGAAGTTCCAAAATATGTAAAAATTTTACAAACGGCGTTACACTTTGACAAAAATTTTAACCTCAAAACTAGATAAAACACTTTTCAATCCTCGGACAAAATATGCATTTTCGAAAAATCTGATCTAGAATCTAGAAAAGCAGGATTTTAGATATAAAATTTGATGCGCTCTAGTCTAATTTGTTCATTGTTGCAGTGACATAGCCCAAAAACTGTGCGGTTCTAACAATAAGCTCATAATCAACGCCGAAGCCAATCGAGCAGCCTCTTCAGCCCGGATGTCACGATAATTTTTAAATGGAAAATACATTTGCATGCTGCCATTGGTTACCGGTTATCGTCCGCAAGAGGTTTAAATGTATTGCACGCTGCGCCATTTCTGCTTTCTCACGACTTTTTATTCCTGGTTTACATGGACTGGATCAAAATTTCCGGATCAGGCCAAACCATCAAAAGTTTCCATTTTTTTCAAAATGAGTCAATATTTAAATTCACATGAATTTTTCTATTGTGTAGACAAATTAACTCGGATCAAATCGACCGACTTTGAGTTAAAATTCAGTTGAGTCAGATTCAATCTCCATTGAAAAATTGGGGATTTTGCGGGTGAAGAGAAATGAGTAATTGTTTATTGCAGTTCAAATGGTTGAGATTTGCAACAATTTCGTCTGTTCAATCAATTTATCAATTTAGTTCAGCGTGTTTTCAACGACCACAAATTTTGGATGAAGATAAATGCGAAAATCCAAAATTGGGATTTTTCCTTTTATTTTGATTTCTGTTCCTGTGTGTAGTTTTGTTTGGAGTGGGAATTTGAAGGGAAGTAGACGGGGAAAAAAGACTATGACGAGCTCTGATTTTGTCAGCGCTTTTATACTCGACACTCGACTTTTGACAATGGACAATTCAACATTGAACATTGAATATTGACAAATTACAAATGACACGGCACAATCACAATTAAAATTGTAATGATAATTGACTATTGTAGTTTCTCAACGGATTCAACGATCCATTTACTAATTTAAGGTGCAGCAAGTTCAATCGATTTGTCAATTAACCTAAAACATTCTCCAAAAGCCAATGAGCATTGAAAAATTATTGCAATAGCTGAACGCCGTTCAGTAAAACTGTGTTCTTTATTTTCATATTCCTAATGTAGATTATGGAGGAGACACAAAAAAAGCACAAAGAGTTTAGAAAAGCCCCAGCTTTTCAAGTCCGAAATTTTTGGCAAAACGAAGAAACAAAAGAAGTAGAATCGTCGCATCAATTCACTGTGGAGGTTGACTCTTACAAACATGAACACTCAAAGAATTTCGGACTTGAAAAGCGAGCGGGCTTTTCTAAATTCTTTGTGCTTATTTTGTGTCTTTTGAAAGCGCCTATAGAACTCTGTATCTTTTACTCTCCTTTATTCAATCAGCCTAAAGCCGTTAAATCATGCCGTCACTTTTCAATAATTTTTATGAATTTATTTATTTAACAAAATTGCACTAAAAATGCAACTTTTTATTATTTTGTCATCGGTTTATGCAAAAGTTACAAACATCTGGATTAAATTTTGTGCAGAATGACTCGTGGAAAATTGTGAGCGGCGTTGAAATGAATCGCTAAATTTTCATGAGAACTCGTTCGAAATTCGCACTTGTTGATGTTGCACAACAGTTGAAATGCTTTTGACCTTGCACAAGTTTTCACTCTCGCGATAGCCAAAGTTTTAGACGACCAATTTGATGTGTTTTCAGCAGCTGATGATGAAAATCCAGAAGAAATTTTCACTGTTGACGCGTTCGTTTTACTTGAATTTTCCACGGCTTCCTCTCGCATCATTTCTGTTGCATGTCTTTTTACACGTTTTTTCAAATCATCTTCCGTTTTGCCTGCGTATTTGCTGTCCCGCCATTCACATTTGTGCGGTCTCGCAGAGGAGTGGATTCTGCGCATGTGCATTTCAGCTTGTTGTTTTCGATTCGCTCGATATGAACACAAGAAACAACCAAATTTTTTGCCACTGCTGAAAATTTTCAAATCAGGACCATTGTCTCGAATTTTCCGTTTTGCTCCATTTGAAATTTGTGAACCATTTGGATTCTTGAGCTCGTTTTCCTTGAGCATAAAATTTGATTTTGGATTCAATTCAATTTCAACAGACGCAGTCGCTTGGGATTCTTTTAACAAATTTTCATGAATTTTGATCACCTTTTCGGTTTTCTCCTCCAGATGCAAACTTTTCTTTTCACCGTTTGCTAATTTTTTACCCGTTTGGGACAAAACTCTTGACTTTTCTTTTGCTCGTTGTTCTTGTTCTCTTTCTTTTTCTTTCTGGATCGAGTGGACATTTTTCATGTGGACCAGAAAATTGTACTTGAAATTTGCTCGATATGGACAAGAATTACATTCAAAATTTCTCTTATTTTCATGGACTTTCAAGTGCTGCGTAAGATTACTCTTGTATTTTGTTTTGTAAGGACAAATCGCACAGGAAAAATAAAGAGTTTCACCTTCTTTTCTGTGAGAAATTAAATGCATTTTCAAATTTCCTTTGGACGTCGCCACGTGTTTACATGAAGAAACTAGACATTTAAAAGGGCGTTTTCTTGAATGAGATTTCCTGTGACAAATGAGCGTAAATCTTCGAGCTGCTGAAAAATCACAATTTTGAAAAGAACATTTAAACTTTTTGTTCCTGTGGTGAATTTTGAGATGAAGTTTCAGTGAAGATTTTGTATTCAAGTATTCGAGACAAATTTCACAGGTAAAACTTTTCTTGGGCTCGGGATTTTTCTCTCTCATTTTGATCAATAAAAATTGAACTTTTGAATTTTGTGCTGAAAAATGAGAGAAATAAAACGATACTGTAAAAACTTAGAACTTGAACGTAAGTTGAAAAAAGTGCAAAAGAATTTTTTTAAATGGATGAATAATGAATGATGAAAAATATCTAACAATAAATTAATGTAAATTTGGTATTGGCGTCAAATTAGTTACCTCAAAAAATATTCCACCGGTTTTCTTCTTTTCTCTTGCGTTGAAACGACACGCGACTTGATTTTGTTTGTTGGATTTGGGTGAGTAGAACTCGTGTAAAAATAAAAATATGTATCGTGCTCGTGGAAATGAAATGTTAAGTCCGTGCTAAAAGTAACAGGTTTGCCGATCGAGAGGAAAAATGCCTAAAAATGCCAAGGTTTAGAATTAAGAATGCTTTTGAGTTTTGAATTTTGATGATACGGTAAAAAAGAAAGAATTTTTGGAATTTTTATTCTTAGTTCTTTTACTTTTTACAGTTATGCGAATTTCTACGATTCGTAAACGGAAAAGAATGCAGAAAGAATTTCAAAACGTTGATCTCTGTTTGTGTGAAAAATCGATTACGAATAAAAACCGAATGCAAATCCTGATTGATTATTTCAAATATTTTAAGCCAACTTTGTTTTGTTCTTTATTAGTCAAATTAGGATAAAATGAAGCCATTGGAAAAGTGACAAATTTATT
>JAQGBH010007741.1:0-10602 GCA_034698265.1 Sminthurinus aureus | reverse complement strand
TTACAATACATAAGTTACATAATTTCATTAGCTTATTATTAATAATAATAATAATAGTTATTTAAATAATAATAATAATTATTAATCAAATACAAGTTACAAATTATATCGTAGAGCAATAACAATCAATGATATTAATAATAATAATAATAATTATTATTATTAATATTCTAGTAATATTAATAGAAAAATTTACAATTCATAATAAACAACATATTATGTCAATTTCATTAATCATGAATAAAAATTATATACATTACATTACATTACATTAGTAGTAAGAAAATAAAGTAAAAATGATTATTAATATTCTCTTTTTTGGGTAAAATGCTACAGAATACAAAACATCTGAATTTTAAATCCTCAATACTCATTTCTTAATACAAAGTTAATTAACCTAATGACACTATATCTACATTATAAGACTAACCTCGCTTGCCTGAACTGTAGCCATCACGTGATTCTAATGCTGGGACTTTGTGAGGTCGATCTCCTTCCACACTCTCTTCATTACTCCTCCAGTAAAGTTGTGCAATGGTTGCAAGACATTTCAGCTTGAGATCTCCTCTCTTAAAGTGTTTTGGCTTTACCTGTTACAAAATAAAAGGGAAAAAGTGTCAGACGTCATCTTTTCATCTTGTTTGATACGCAATAAAATAAAGTCATAAATTTTACATCAACTACACGTGTTTTCACTCATACTTACTTTGAACTCTAATCCAAGCACGGAAGTCTCCAGACTATCTTCATCTCTTACAACAGGGTAACGTATCATTACATTTTCTTCCGCCTGATTAAAACAAATAATCAAAATTTTTATTTATGGACTATATAATTATTTATTTACAACACTCAATTTTTATTTCCAAATGCTAAAGCAGAATTAAAAGTTACTGACGCAATCAAAATCAAAAGCGGATGCTTCATATGAAGTAAATACGGGAAATAAAACAGAATAAAAGAGTAGCATAAATTGAACGACATTGCAAATACAGGCAGAAAAAAGCATTTCACAAAAAAACAAGTCACGGGAGACAGGAGACAGGAGTTGTGGCTGTAACGTGCAATCTTCAAACTTGAAACTTTTGAACTTTTTCACCGACTATATAATATAAAAGATAAAATAAAACGGAATTAAAATTCCTGTCCTACGTCAACCATTCAAATTATCATGATCGAACATCATGTCATTCCATGTTTGAATGAAATGACAAACGACAAACGATACATTAACCATTAGCCAAAGCAAGATACATATAGAAAATATAGATACAGATATAGAGAAATCGGCTGGGTCAGCACTTTATCATCAAAGGGAGAACGATGATGGTTGAGCACACAAATTTAGGCCGTCATCAGATCAGTTCAGATCCGATCAGATCAGATCAGACGTATGTAAATAACTAAAGGTAATGGCAAAAAGGAACAGGCAAAAAAAAGACGTAGTAGTGGAAGAAAAAACAGGATGAAAAAGCTAAATAAAAACTGGGAAAATAAGCGTATGTGTGTGTGTGTAAAATATGGGAAATAAATTGATGGAAATAAATGGAAGAGGAAGGATTCAAGTCCCAGGAGTAAGATAAAGTCTTTGAGCCGTAAAATACGGAGCTAACAAGAACAACTAGATACAAAGTATACGTAAATTGTAAATGTGTGGTACGTAAATTTTGCATGTACAATGTACATCCAACATCCGATTGCGGGCCAATATGTACAATGTAAAACATACATGTTACATGCATCTAGATTCTACATTCTAGTATTTGGTTCACATACATTAAACATCCATCCATTCACATTGGCCAGGGAAAAGAGAAAATTGGAGGAAAGTAAAGGAAAGTAAAACTGTGGATGTGGATCTGGATGTCGAGAAAAGTGGAAAGTGGGTGAACGACTTGTATATTTATTCCATATTATAGGAGATTCACACACATACAACATACAAAATATGCATATAGGTAGACATAGAAACCACATGGGTTCATCATATTATTTAAACTTAAATTTTACGTCTCCTACTTCTGACTTCCGACTTTACACTCACAAATACTCACAAAGGCTACATATTCATATAGACGATAGAATAAATAAAATGTGTGATGTAACTTTTGGTTACTACATCTTCTATACGACATTAAATTGAAAATACATAAAAAAAATCTACTTTTATCTCATTTTTCCTAAAACCTCTCCAATTTTATTTCCAACTAATTCAGCTTTTAGAAATTCTTTTAGAAAAAAGCAAAAACCCAAGTTTAATTTTAAAATGTAATCACTAGTAATTTTTAAATACTAAAGTCATCTACAAAATATAATAGAAGCAGTTGTTGCATCTCTAGAATCTAGAATCTAGAATGCATATTTTGTACATATGAACATCAATTTGGAAAAAGAATAATAAAATCTATGAAATACATTTGCCTGTAGCCGTCTGTGTCTATGTCTATGCATGTGAGCATCATCATCAGTTTGCACAGACAATTTTCTGGGAAACAGCTAGCGCGCCAGTATTCAGTATATTTGCATGCATGAGCAACAACAGAAGCACAAGAGTTTATTTTAAAGCAGAGCAGGTCTTAGTACTCGCCGGACTGCTACTGCTAGCCAAAGCAAAGTGTGCAGGATGGAATTGCATAGTGACACAGTTAATACTCTAAGCCGTGGAAAGTTATGTGAAATGGACCTCGGGAAGTCTAGAGACTCGAGGTTTGGAGTGGTATCTCTAATGTATAATGTACACATGGTGTATGATGTGTACTTCCCTGCATCCTCCTTTCCCAGTTACATGGACCAAATATTTGCTATGATAGCATTCACAACCTGCAACAGATTTCCCCATCAGATATCTATGCAATAAGAAGATTCCACATACACAAACACCAAACACACATGCACATATCAACATCAGCATCAGCACCAGTAGCAAAAGCAGTAGTATCAACATGAACATCAAAACTTATACACTGGAATTCACTGTTCACTGTTGAAACTGGAAACTTGATTGTTTATAGAATTTTGCCAAGTTTAAAAGAGAAAGTGTCAGTGTGGGATAAACTTAATACTGGGCTGTATTCAGTATTCGGTATTTCTGTATTTAGTTCTGTCACAAACAAATTCTGCACACCCACCATTTCTCACTCGCTCTTTCTCTGGACAGTCTCCAGCATCCAGCATCTAGCTTCCAGCGTCTAATGAATTCCCTTGCATTGATTCATACATGCATACATGAATAAATATACAGCTGTGTACAGCGTACAGATAGAGTTTTATATAAATGAGAAGGCATTGAAATTTATGGTAACGTCCCCCTGGAACCTCAATTGTTTCTCCTTCTCCTTCTCGCTCTAGTTCCAGTTCTAGCTGTTTTCATAACCAAATTGTCTGTCTACATGTAATTTAATCTCATCGTGCTATATGATACTTTCCGTGCTGTGTACAATTCACAATGTACAATGCACAATGTACAATGCACATGTTAGTTTTTAGAATATTTACCCATTCTATGAAATTTCCCGTATCTATTTTCCATGCATTCATACAAATACAAATACAGAGATATTTGAATGTATTCTACAGCATGCAATCTAACAGAGAAACATTCCATTCCATTGTTTTTGCATTCAAAATGTAATAAAATTCAAACAAATCCACCGCTTTAAAACCAAAACCAAAAAAGGCAATTTAATTTGCAGAGTTATTTACAACCACCGGAATTGGAGGAAAAGCTAACATGAAACATTCTTTAATTTTAAAAGAAGCATAAAAGTATAAATGATAAAGCATAATATAATATAAGCTTAAGCTTAAACTTGATCCTTGATCACATTTCATTAAAAATCTATAATCTATAGATTATGAATAAGCTAGATAAAAATATTATGAAACAGGAAAAAAGTGGCTTACCGGTTCTCCATTGATGAACCAACTGAGTGTGGCAGCGGGTCTGGATCTTGAAGAAGTACAGTTGACTCGAACTGAGTCTCCTTGGGCGTATCGAGGTCGTCCACCTTCAATATGAGGGCCGTCCCTAGGTAAATCTGTGAAATTTTGTGGTTTGAAATGTGAGTGTGGGGTGGAAAATCTAAATTCCTACTCTATGTACATCCTGTATACGGTAAACAGTATACAGATACAAAACATCAATATCAAACTCATACCTTTTCACCTTATGACAAAATACCATACCAAAAGACACAAACCAAAGGCCAGTTGGATTATGTTTATTACTTTTATTTTATTGGGGATAAGTTGTTCCAGTTTCCAGTTTCCGATTTCCGATACACATCCTACACTGTGTTCCTAGTTCTACTCTAGCTTCCAGCTTCCTAAAGTCAACTTTTCTACACCATTAATGCTTTCTCTTCGCACGATATATTTTCAATTCCCTATTATGTATTACATCCCACAGCTACAGTATGCTCCATGCACTATTGGACTATGTTTTGTGTCTTGTGGAGACTGGAGAGTGGAGATTGTATTATTACAAAGTAGAAAAACACACATGAAAAATCTCGGATCCTGAAAACCTCAAACCTCAAATCTCCACAAAAACATGTAATAAAAAGCATAAACATTTGTTATAAATGTAAGTTGGAAGAAAATAGCACATCGTAAATCGTAATATGTATGAAACAAATATATACAATGTCTCTTTACTTGTTTTGATTCTGGAATCTAGAGTCTAGAATCACACTCGCGATATATGGTACACATGTGCGTGTATGTTACGCTATCCCCTTTATTCAACACTTTCTCTTCGCAGATGGATTTTCTCTACAATTTGTAGACAATTTACAGAGCAAAATTCACAATTTCCAATTGCTCCTTGTGTATTTCCATGGATTTGTATCTGCAATCCAGAATCGAGAGAATCTAGAATCTAGAATGCAGAAGAGAAAGGAAAGAAGAAGAAAGAGGAACCGGACAATCACATGAAAAAGAGATATCTGTACATTGGAACGGACAGGTTATTGACAATCCATTCTGTGAATTCAAATACTTACACCCACCAACCACGCCATAAAATACAAATAGAATCCAGAATGCCTACATTGTAAATTGTACACTTGTATATTGTACATTGTACATGACCCTAATAGTCAAAGTCAAATAGAAAAAAAGGAGAGGAACTTGTATGTGCATGTACAATGTACATGGATGTACAAATAGAATAGAGATGAACAAGTAGTAAAAGGCAGACACGATTGGTTAGCAGAGCGGGAAAGAGTGAAATCGAAACGTTAGATGAAAGAGGAGAGAGTAAGTGAAAGCAAGTAAGGTAAAGAGAGAGGGAGAGAGAGAGAAAAAATAAGATAGAAAGGAAAAGAGATGGAGAGCGAAAAGTCCCAGGTGTCGAGAGGATCGGTTTACAAAATACATTTATTGATTGGGGGTGTATGGCTCACTCCGACACAGAAAGAGAGAGATGGAGATGGAGAGAGAAAGCTACCTCTAACCTCTATCCTCCACACTCCATACAAACAGTGATCTATATATGGTAAACAGTAAACAGAATACATGTTGTAGATACCAAAATAATGTATACACTATACAAACTACAGACTACACAGACACAGTACACATCACACACACACACAAGAGACAACACTCCACTTTTGCAGGAAATGGATTGCTCTATCGTGGAAGAAGGATTCGGAGATCGGAAATAAAGCGCCTAGAAAATCCTCTCTTTTACAAAGACACAGATGAGGTTCACATTTGTGAACCAATAGCAATAGGAATATCAAAGTTCCTCTCAACCTCTCTTCTCCAGTCTCAATTCTTCCAAATGAGAAACATCAACTAGAGTACATATCTGCCCCCTTTTCCTTCTATCTTCTATCCTCCTCCTGCTGCTGCTGCTCCTACTTTTTCTTCTGACTCTGACTCCTTAAAGGAGTCAGAGCCAGAGCCAGCAAGCCCAAGGGTCTCAAGGGAACCTTCTCTCAATTCGTGACTTGCATGCTTCACAAACTGCATCAACTTCCATCCTCACCATCCTTTCATCTATCTACAACCAGAACCAGAACCAAAAACTGCAGATACAAGTACAACTACAAGTACACACTTTTACATACATTATATTACCATATCTTTGACTAGCCTCCGTCTCTCTCTATGCAGATCTCTCCACTCAGTCATACACGGAGCAAAACAGAAACAGAAAACGGCAGCAGCACATTCGCAACCAACACGCATGCAAATCCAAAATCCAAATTCCAAATCTAACTCATGTTTTCCTTTCCATTTCTTCAACTTGTGCCTCTCTTCTCTGTTTCTCCGAGTAGAACCAGTGAACCGAGTGCAATCATAGCAAATGCTATTTCTTAACTGAACTTCTTATTCTGATTCAATGGAAATGGGACTGGTAATGGTAATAGTAATGGTAGTAAACCATGGTAAGGACGATGACGATGACTACACAGATTACAAAACAGGGCTAGATGCTATAGACTAAAATAAATGCTAGAGTATACACTATATACATTATACATACATTGAATGAAACGCGTAGTAGGAGTATGGAATATGGAGAATGGAGCACTGACGCACCCACACAGACAAGGTTCCAGTACAAAACAAATGGCAAGAAACAAATGAAATCCGAGTCAAGTCTAGTCAAGTCAAGTCAAGAAAAGATCCGAGATTCAAATAATATACAAAATAAGTAGAACAAACCAATAGTCTAGAATCTAGAATCTAGACTTTGACTTCCTTACTTATTCATCGTTATCCTTATTTTTCATGCAAATAAAATATCACTGTGGCTCTAGATTCTATCCAGAACCAAAGTTCTTGTTTCTTGCATCTTGTGTACAGTGGAAAGTGTACACGTGTGTCATATTATACAAATACAAATACACAAATCCAAATCTAATGATTTCACTATTATTATATTATATTTCCCAACTTGAACATCAAATAAAATATGAACTATCCTTTATCCTCTACTCTTTCTTTCTCTCTTTCTTTCTTCCATGTGAGTATTTTCTTTCTTTCCTCTTACTTTCTTGTATTTTCCATGGATGATTCTCCCGTTGAGATTTCCAAGGCATTGGCATTGGCTCAACGTAAATACCAAATACAGATATGCACAATGCATATGCATGAATAAACAAACTCTGTTCAATGGGAATAAAATTTCACCAAAATTTTAGACTCTAGATTTTAGACTTTAGACTGTACAATTATAAAAAGTGAATGAATACTCCATATGATATTTTCATTTTCCATACATAGCAATGAGACAAGAGATAGAAACTGTTCTGTTCTGTTCTGTCTATTGCCATAGCTATACATATGTATTGTACATTGTACTGTAGGAATTAGAAGCGGAGACAAATTTGGGATGGAAAATGGAATGAGAAAAGAAAGTTGAATAGAAACTGAACCAAGAATCAGAATCCGAGGAGGAGGAAAGAAAGGGAGAAAAATATAGAGCAACAGATAGATAGAAAGGTGGGTAGATAACAAGATCCATTGATATAATATGTAGACAGATTGTTTGGAAATACAAATCCACCAGAGAGAACTCTACTGTATAATAATTGCAGGGGAAAAAGTACAGCAACCCACCAACTACAAACTGTGATACCACAATCAATAATCATCATGTAAACTCAACATTCAACATTCGACATTTGACATTCAAGTACGATATAATTGGATTAGTTAGTTAACTCGAGTAACAATCATCGTGTAAAATCAGTGAGCAGAAGTACTTTATACGCTCATTTGTTTATTGCTCATTGCACCGAAGTTTTGTTATCCAGACTCCAGACTCAATACTCAAAACATGAGGCATGAACACAAACTAGTGCTTAACCATTATGCATTATTTACCTTACTTGTCTTTTATTCCTATTTACGTGTAATGTGTAATGTGCAATGCGGATTGTCAAGTGTAAGTACATAAAATGAAACCCTGATTGCGTTTTTGCACTTTGTGGGAAGGGGAAAAGGGAATTTGAAAAATCGGTTTAGGGTTGCAACTCCAATTTTCTCCATGTGATTTTTACTTTCTTTCTTTCTTCACTTGTCCTTCAACATTCAACATTTTCATACTATATCCATTATTATACACGTACACATGAAGCATAAAAAAACTCCTTCAATTTCAACTCATTCGTCAGTTTCTCAGCTTGGAGGAGCTTCGAATGTGCTTTATTGTGCTGGCACTGGCACTCTTACTCGTAATATGTAATATGCACATGGCAATAAAACTGGAACTGGATTGGATTGGATGGTGCATTCAAATTACATGTGGAAAAACCTACTTGTTAATTGCACATATTACTTTTTTAGCTAATAACTGTGAAACACGCACAGCGCTCCAAACTCCACACAGCAAACCAACCAAGAACCAAACTATATTAACTACTACTTTAACCACCAATCCAATCCAATGATAAACCATCATAATGTTTACATTTATATTTAACAAGGCAAGCCAAGCCAAGCCAAACCAAGGGCAAGTAATCGTAATCGTCTCTCGCCAAAAAACTTGTACTCTATTATATAATTTACACTTAACCACATACCATTTTTATGCATGCACCAAAATCCAAAATCCAAAACTAATTTAAATTTGTACCCTTTGTACTTTTCTAGTACTCGTTGTGGTTTTAGTTAAATCTAGAAAATCCAGAAAGGCAACCTCCTAAATAATACTTATTTCCTTTAGCATCACACGTCACACGCAAAAGCTAAGACTTGCTGGAGAAAGGAGAAATAAAATAAAAACAAAAATAAACTCTGTTCTCTCGTCGTTTAATAGCTCTGTCCTCTGTATGTTAAAAACTCTTTATACGTTATAAGTTATAATATTATGTAATATTATGAAACAAACCGCTTAATTATTTATGCATACGCGAAATGATTTACACATTTTTATTGAACATTGTACATTGCAGATCCACTAAAATCCATTTTATTTCCTACTTGGGTTTCAAATATTCCTTGTGTTTTGTTTAGATTATGAGAATAATCTGAGGAATTTGGCACTTGGAAAATTGTGACTAAAACCATGCAAATTCCATATTCTAGATTCCATATACTGTAGTTCATAATCCATAAGCAATTATACTAATGACTGTGAACCACTTTGTAAATAAAATGATTTGTATGACAAATTAACTTTCCAATTTCTTTACTTTTTGGTTGCAGTAATAAAAAACTTGCTAATAAAAAGCTGGTTCGGAAAAACGTGACTCTAGAATCCAGAAAATTATTTTATGAGGTTCTGACTTTTGACGTCAGTCATAGTTCATGCTTAAAATTGTGTCCAATGCTTTTATAACTCTGAAGGTGACACTGGAAAAATCCTGGGTTCTAGATTCTGGAGTTGAGAGTTGAAGTTTGAAGCACTAATCGAAGGAAGAAGAAAGGCATGTTTTGTATTATTTCCATCCAAAATAACCAAGAAACGAGGAAAGTTGGAAACATACACAATGCGAGGGTCAGGACAAAACTGAAGGACACTTGATACTGTTATCATTATTATTTTTACATTAAATATAATAATATCATCATCATATGTATTATATAATATCCATTATCCATAATCCATGTATAAAACATGATGTACTGCAATACTGTACACTGTATATTGTAAATTGGAGATCTATAAAGCTCAAAAACTCAAGCTTAGCCTACAATTCAACCTCAAACTCAAACTTGTTCTCATCAACATTGGATTGAAAAACGAGGAAAGTTTTAAGCCTTTCTTCTCTTTTCCCGTTTCTATTTCACTGTAGAAAAAAGGAAAGGAGAAAGAAGATAGGGGACTTCAGTTGTGGTTTCTGTTTTCTGTCGTTCTGTCTCCAGTCTTCTCTTCTCCCATTCCATTGAATATTGGCATATGATTTAATACATTTCATATAAACACACAAATTGTCCCATGTCTTACATGTTGCACAAGGAAAAACGAGGAGGATAAGTATACATATGATGCTGTTTCCGTATTCTCTGTCGTCTACATTTTTAGAGTATAGTGAATTTATACACAGGCAAAAAAAGAGAATAAGTCCACTCCCAATCTTTCTCCCTTCAATACACACTACACATTGCAGTTTAAGTATGATATTATCATCACTCTATACTGTATATTCTATATTGGTTGTGATCTCCACTTGAGTTTGAGCTAAAATATCTTTACTACCTACATCAAATTTACTATGGGTTGTGATTTTAATAGATATTTTCTAGACTCTACATTCTGGATATGTGCTTAGTACATGTGACATGTATGCACAATGCAACATGTACAAGTCCATTTCCGTGGAAAATAAGTAGTCGTACTATTTTTCTTTGGGATAGAATGGAATGCCTTATGTATTATGTATTAAGGATATAGGTTCATAAAAAAGTAATACTATGCACTGTGCAAGGAGAAGAGAAAAGAGGAAGAAAGTTGAGTGGAGTCTCTGCTAATATATTTTATTATATTATACTTTACATGGAGAATGTACATACGCTATCCTAATACATGTATTTATAATGGAGTGTACTCTCTCCTCTCTCTCCTTTTCTTTCTTGTGGTAGACTAGATAAAAAGGTGAAGAGAAAATGTCGTCGTTTTTCTCCCATTTTGTTCCTACTCTC
>JAQGBH010007740.1:0-10602 GCA_034698265.1 Sminthurinus aureus | reverse complement strand
CAGTATAATATTGTAATTCCTCGTTTATTATGGCTCGCTCCCTCTTTAGGTACTCCTGTACCATTGTTTATTTCATATTTGAAACATCCCCCCTACATGTATGGGCGGAACAGTGTGTGGCGCTTGATGTCAAAGTGCCTTGGCACAAAATGACCTCTATGGGTCACAATGTTTCGAAATTGAAGAAATGAGGATTCACTTTTTATTTTAGATCACACGAAAGCGATAGAGCCCAAAGCAATTTTACGTATGTATAATATGGGATGGAAACCATCCCTTTGGGGTTTTTGGGCTACAAAAATGTCGTGGAAGACTAGTCTACAATCTACGAGGTGGCGTTTCTACTCCTGCACTGTATATATTTACACTATATCATACATCATGTACGCATAACTGTATACGTATAAATCATCAGTTTCAAGTTTCAAAAGAAATGAAATTTGAAGTACATTCAATGTAATTTTTGTCCTTTATAATGCAGAATACATTCAGAAAAAAAGTAAACAGAACCAGGGAAGACGCCTCTATTACGGTAGCTGAAAGTTGAAACATCAACTTGACCTATAGATTATTATTCTTTTTCTCTCCATAATAATTTCAAATTAATTCAATTTGCACGATTTAATATATTATGTGGCATTATTTATGAAAAATGATCTTAAGGAACTTTATAAATTGCACCTAGCGGCGATTCTAGAACTAAATTTCAGAGCATAGAGCTATGCAAATACATATTTATTTTGCGATCGCAGCACCCAAATTATAAAGTCCTTAAGATCATTTTACATAGAAAATGCCACATATTATTATGTATACTATATTTTTCAACCCTCTTGCAACAGTCGGCCATGGTCTTGGAACCACACTGTGAGTATTTTTATCTTGCATTTCTATTTTTTGCTAAAATTTTTATTTTCAATGGTATATTTATGGTTTATGGACCACTGTCAAATGCCAAATGCACGCTGGCGACACAGAACGGAGTAGTACAAAGCAGAAAAATCAAATGTCATTGGTTATTAGTTATTAGTAGTAGTAAGATAAGAAGAATCGAAAATTCAAAATTCCTTTGAAATTTGAAGGAGTCGCGAAATCAGTTAATAAATAATAATATTCTTTGTCTTCTGTTCAGGTTATACGTTGCCATCAGTACCTACCCTAAATATAATCGTTACATTCAAAGTATGTATTGTCTTGGACCCATGGCCTTCCTCTCTCGATCCAGGTCACCTATGAAGAATCTTATTCCGCTGATTAAACACTATGTGCGTGTATAACAATAAGTACAATGTACAGTGTACAAGCGACATTTTTATTTTATTTCCTAAGTAATAACAAATTCAACAAATTTACTCTTGTATTTCCTATTTCCTATGCTAGCAAACTTTTCCCAAGGATGGTCCCGTGTCATTCACCGTCATCAAAGATTATCTGTATGGAGCCGCACCAGAACTTTGCACAGTTCGTAAATATGGAAGAAGTTTGTGCGGTCGAGAAATGTTTACCTTCCTTGCAGACGTTGGGCCAAATACGACCATTAGGGAGGAGCTTATTCCTCGAATTTTGGCAAACACGCCAAGCACAACCTCGATGAAAACTCTCATTCACTTCCTTCAACTTCTGGACCAGGACTACTTCAGGCAGTTTGACTACGGCCCAGTCAAAAACTACTTGATGTTCGTAACAGAGGAATTTCTATTGTCTTGATGTTCGTTCAGAGAGTTCACAGTGACATATAATAATAATTAATACAATGACCAGTATAACACTGCGTTGTGTTTTTCTTAGAAATTAGATACAATAATGAAAATGCATCTAATTACGACTATAATCTTAACAAGATGGTTTTACCAGCTCACTTTAAAAAATCTGTCTTTCACCGCTGACTGTCCTGATGAGACATGCTGAAATAATGGATATACTGATTTGCTTTCAGATATAATCAAACCGCTCCACCCAAATATGACCTTTTCCGTGTCATCGTTCCTGCACACAACTATTATGGAGGAGATGATAATCTTATTGAGCAAAAGGCAAGTACCAAATCTGCATATTTTGCAAAGCAAAATTGCACCTGTATAGCCTTTGTAACATTTAAAGTATAATATAAAGTAAATATATTATAAACAAGTGCGCGACTCGTCCCGCGGCGCGTTTGCTATTTTGCTTGCGGAGGTTGCTATTTTATGCGTTGCTACTAGTTACTAGTATACTCTCTCTCTCTCTCTAGTCAGCAAATGGCTGCTTTAAAAGCGAAACGGAAGGACACGCTTAGGGGCTTACCAATTTTAAATTTAACTTCATTGTTCTTAGTTTTTGTGACAACAAATTATCCTTGTGGTGGCCGTTATTTTTTGCTTAATATTGACGACATAAAGACCTGGTAAAGTTGTTCAGTCAATGCAGGTTGCAGTGGCAATGCTCATTAGTTTACAATTTACTTCTCTTGGATTGGATTGGATATTTTTGTGTATAATGTATAGAGAGAGAAAAAACATTGTTTACAAAAAGTTACTGCCTTCAATTGAAGGTGGCCTATAGCCTATAGACTATAGACCCAGTATACAAGTAGAAAGTATTTTACAAAAAAAAATTATTTTTTTTTGTTCCATGAAAATAGTAATAATTTAGTTCAAAACTTATACAATACCATTTTGTTGTACCATTCAAAATTTGGAACTGGAGTTTGGAAATTATTGCTTTTAGGATGCAGAGAAAACGATAGCAGAACTTGGAATTCAGTATTTCAAAAAAAGCTACCTCAACTTTGGAGTCAACCTTGCGGATTACCTATTCAGTGAAAATGCTATTGCATTAATTGATCCATATTTGATTGGTAATTTTCTGGAATCTATTAGAGCAGAAGAAAAGGCAGGTGTTTTGGGATCAAATCCTGATGCGGATTTTAGAAATACAAGTCAACAAACATCTCTTTGTGAGTGTGCAGACGAATGTGAAATGTAACATAAATCTGTGTATAGTAATTTGAAATTATTAATTTATAATCAACAAAAATATTGATGGACTAATAAAATGTTAAAAGCTCAACGAGATGTCAAATGCCTCGAAAGTTACGACATTACATGATACGTGAAGAGGTTCTAGAACATAAAACGTTATTGGATGAAAAAGACGGAGGCTTACGAAGAAAACTTTTCAATTGTGAACTTTTGCCCAATGTATTTTGACGTTCAAATTTTTTGTTTTCCATTTATTTTCCCACCGGTTGCATTTTTTAGAATTCATAGTCAATAGTCCATATTTTGAATGTTTTTCGTATTTTGGAAGTTATCATAAAGAATTTCCGTAATTTTCCATAACATGTAAAAATTTTATAAACCTATTTAAACCATTAGTTATAATTGTGAGTAAACTACGGCAGACATAAACAATCAATGTAACAGCCTGCATTTGGATTGTCCGGTTGATATAATTCGCCTTTGCGTAAATCACTAAACTCACAGGAACAAAATCGAAAATTATCGGGACAATGATAGTCGCTGCAGGCCTCTGGACATTTAGGCTGAAAACCACAATTCATAATATTCCCATAATATTTACATTTATGAAAAATTTGAAAATAATTGGTAATAATTATTATTCACAAGGATTTTATAAGCAGAGAGGTCAAAAGTTAATGACGTATTATGGACAATAAAAAATAAAAGTGCAAAAAAAGCCTCTTACACCTCTGATACCCTTGTTGACTTTTACTTCGAAAGGTTCGGCTGGGCAGAAGTGTGGATCCGAAAACTTGTTTTTTTGGCAGTTGGATAAAATGTTGAGAAATGACATGAGAATCAAAGAGGAGAAAAAGAGATAAGTAGTTGAATGAAACTGTGACATTTTCCGATATGTACATGTACAAAGTGTACTAGGGTACTTAGATCGTAGACACGACAATTTTCAATATCTAGTCTAATTTCGAATTATGACAAAAAATACAATATACACACTGGTGGAAAATTCTGAATTTCCAAACTCAAAACGGAATAGGATCAAATCAAATACAGTATTATGAAATCCCAAATCCCTATTTGATATGAAAAAACAAACCATTCAGAACAAAAGGAGCTTTATAAATAATTCATGGTGCAGTCTGCAGTCATTATACAAGACAAGTGGTAATTTATTCCTACAAGGTAAGACAATGCATTGATCATGTACCATGGCTATGGCCATTAGCATTGACATTGATGTTGGAAAAATATGCATAGGTAATTATCTTTTACACACCACACGGCATTAACGTTGTAGGTGGATCTGCATTAAACATTATAATAAATTGACTGAGACTGGAAATGAGCAAATCAACCCTTTTGCCAATACCTTCCTTCTAGTTAATAACAAATACCATACAACAAGTGAATATTGTTTATTGTGTGCACCCACGTTTTTTTTTTCAAAAGTATCTCTGTTCGGCCGGTTACGATTTACCATTTTGTGTACTCTAAATTCCAATGTTGTGTTAATTTGCAAGTGATTACAGAAGAATACTTTGACCTGGTTCTCCCTGCTACTTAGTACATAGTACTTACATGATATAATAGAGAATAGAGAAACACTAACACTAAGGAACAATCGGTCATGATACCATCGAGCCTTGTGGTTTCCTCGGGAAAATTCAGAAGAAGATTTTCCACCATCTCATTTTTAACCAATTGTGTCCTGATGACCATTTTAAACTCCAGTGGCACTGTAACTGTAACCGAGACTGGAACGGGTACGGCAACTTTGTCTCAGGTTCAAGATGGAGTTATTGCTACTCAGAAAAAGTTGTTCAATCCCTTTCTGTCGTTGCTAAGGCAGGACGATGTGGATATAGCTGAACGACGGGATAGAAACGTTAGCGCCAAGCGGCAGAGTTTCCGTGCCGGTGGTAATATAGAAAAAAGCACTCCATTTACCATCGCCCTCGGACAAGCTTATAATACCAAGGAGTATTCGAAACACTTTTTGACCGAAAAAGATGCCACTCGTCTCAATACGGTACAAATTACGAATACAATATTAAATCCATATTCATATTTTCCACAATTTCCAATCATTTTTCGTGAAACCCCGCAAGTCTTAAGTCTCAAGTGTCAAATGATGTTTATAAAGTTTTAAATGAACTGCTGCATTTTTTCAGCCACAACTAATTGAAGCCGTTGGCTACAAAGTAGAAGCGCACAAGGTGACAACAGCAGACGGCTATATTTTAACCCTCTTTCGCATAAGAAGTCCTAAACGGAAATGCTTGGATTCCAAAAAACGACCCATATTTTTTCAACACGGCGTGGTTGATAGTTCAAGAGCTTGGCTTATCCTAGATGGAGACACGGGCCCTGGTAGGAACCACTGAATTAAGTATTACAGTTTTCTTTAAAATTGTTGTATCTTTCTTTCGAGAGTTTAAATTGAAGGTTTTTCCTCAAATAATTGAAACACTCTGTTTATTTCTACTTTCATGTACTTTTACATTCTCTTCCGACGCGTTTAAAAAAAGCATACACAGCCACGAAATATGGCTATGATGTCTGGCTTGGGTAAAAATGAAATGATACTATAGAATTATAAGAATAACAATAACAATAGTAGTCCACAGTCAAAAATAACAAGAGCTCTAGGATCTATTGTCTATAGTTTTAAAACACAAGCGGTATTATAAAATAACTAGTTTTTATGTTTTTTCAGGAATTCGAGGGGTATGTATCAAAATGCTAAGTTTTTTATGATACGATGACAGTAAAACAATGTCTTAAAAGTTGCAAAAGGTGCATTGACTATTGACAGTTGACAGTAATTAAAAATTGAAATTGCATTTTTCAGGAACTAGTTATTCTTTGGGACATACGCGCTATTCTAATAAAGACCCTAGATACTGGAAGTTCAGGTAACAATTTCTTGGACATTTTATGCAATTTTGCACTATTGAATCTTTTTTAAACCCATAAAACAACTGTAAACTGTTATATTTATTTTCTCTTACCTAAAATTTTCAATTCAACTTTTTTGAATTTATCATGTATGTATGTATGCTCCATACTCGATGACCAGTTGGCACGAGATGGGCCAATATGACTTGCCGGTTTGTCTAATTTCTAGTCGATATTTTGTTAATAATTGATAATTATTATCACATAATCTCACTCAAATGCATCGCAAAATACTTACAATTAGATAAACAAAAATTATTGGTTTTTTATTATTTGCTATTTATGCTTATATCTGTTTTTGTTGTTTGGTATTTATAGGCGGTGAGTTTTTAAGTTTATACATCGCACAGCTTGCTACATATTTAAATTATCGATGTCATAATAATAATGAATCATTTTTTTCCCAATGAATTGTCCGAGAAGGTTTTTGGTAAGCTCTTTTTTTCAAAAACCCTTAATTTTTAATTCAAGTTGTGACTATGATTAAGTGTAAAGGGATTGCTTGGAATTCGGAATTAAAACTTTATGCATATGTTACCGTTTCAGATTACATTTTAAAAGTGACTAAACTTGAAAATACAAACGAGCGTCAACAAATCAATTACGTTGGACATTCGGTAATATCAAATTGAGGAACATTCTATTTTAGATTCAGTTTCGTTTCTATTTATGAAATTTATGATTTATATAATATATTATAGCGTAATATATTATTTATTATATATAGCATAGTTGTATGACTGTATTTTGTATTTGTAAGACCAGAATTTATATCAAATTGATTCATCATCCTGTTTTTTCTAGATGGGCACAACAATGTACGGGAATGTTGAAAAAAATTTATAATGAGACATAAAATTCATTCAAACGTGAAACAGGAAGTATTAGCAATGATAATTATTATTAAATCTGATTAAAATTGAACACTGTGATTTGTAATGTCTGTACTTGTGAATTCTGTATGCGAACACATAGGTTCTACGTTTGTCTCAGTCTTCGCCCAGAGTACAACAAAATAATTGCCAACATGGTGGCTCTACCACCCAGTAGCTATTTGAGCAGCATCACATCCCCTCTGCAACTGCTCAAACCATATACCAAACTTTACGTAATTTCCATTTTCAAATGTTTTACTCATTTTTTATTGTTCATATAGAACATAGAACGCAGCTTGCAACCTTTGCTTCTTGCCCTCCTTTCTTTTATATTGTGTGTCAATCACTCTTTGAGTTTTCGTTCCCAAAAAAAGTTTTAATCAATGGACGTTTTTCTGGTTTTCTGGGGGAAAATAAATAAGAACAGAATGACATTCTAATTGATGGTCCGTTCCTTTGGTCAGAAGTGAATCACCTGATTCATAAAATTGGTCCGCCACTCTGTAACATTCAAGTTCCGATATTTAGCCGCGACGAAGTTTGTTTAGCCCTCGTCGCTCTGTTGGAGGGAGCGAGTTATCTTGAAAAAAATAACACGATCCTGCATCGAGTTTTAGGTGGATTTCCGGATACAACGTCAAAAAAGACAATTGCTCATTTTCTCCAGCTGGTCAACTCTGAATATTTCACACAGTTTGACTACGGCCTTCTGGGAAACTATCGACGCTATGGTAAATCTGTACCACCAAAATACAACTTGTTTAGCGTGGGAGTTCGTACACTCAACCTTTATGGACAACAGGACATTCTCATCGATTACAAGGTCAGTGTTTTTCATGTACAATTTACAAAATGTGAAGTAAACATCAAACTAATTAAAAATTCAAATAATGTATATTGTTTTTTATTATTTACTGAAAATGATATTTATTGGATATTTAAAAGGACTCTGAGACGAGCAATGCAGATCTAGGGACTGGCTACGAAAAGTATAACACTTTAATTTTTGACTACAGTCATGTGGATTTCATCTGGGGAAAAACCGCTGGTCCTATAATTGCTAGTAGGATTTTCAAATTCTTTAGGGATGATGATCGAAAACCCAAACCCATGACATCAAAAAACCAACGGAAAAACTCACAGACACATTGTCAATGTAAAAATCAAACTTGTCATAAAACGAAACATCGAGTTGACGTTGGCTCAATTGACTATTATTTATAATTCATATGATTGGACTGATGAAAATGCATAAAATAAAAATATAATACAAAAATCAAACTAATGATTCGTAAACGAATTACAAATCATGAGAATTTCCCTTTAGAATTTATATTATATTTATTTTTTGTTATTTGTTATTTGTTATTTCTATTCGCATTTTCACGTTGGGCAAACAGAGATTTAATACGTAACATTTTCACTATTTTTCCTATTTACTCATTCCAAAATCCATTAGTATAAAGTTCATAGTGGTGCTGAAAGTAATCCCGAGGAAGACGAGGCAAGTACTTTTCTTAATGTAGTACAAATTCATCACCTCAATCTTGAGAGGTCGAAGAGAGGTCATTTTTCTCTTCATCCACTCCCTGTTGTGGAGTGTACGCGGAATTGGACAATCTGTCTCATGATTTTGATATTGATATTGATATTTTAGCTGAGTGAGTAGATTTCTTGAACAAACGTCCAACTGGGCTGCAAGCGGATAAATGAAGAATTGGGCAATAAAACCAGCACCGATAACAAGTAAGAAATAGAAAAGACTGCTGTAGCTCATCACATGATGAAACTTGACGATGGAGAAGAAAGGGAGGATTTGAAAGCCCAGATTCAGAAGCTTCACTGCCGGAATAAACCAATTTCTCCAGGATGTATTGACATTCACATTCAAAACTTGGAGCTCTTCATACATTTGGATTATTTCGGAGGGTGATGAATTTCCTTTTTCTTTGTTGTGCCTGAAATTTAATATTTAAAATTTAGAGCTCAATTATTTGAATTTTGAATTTTCTACTTTTGGATTTGAAAATTCTGCACTCAAGTTCTTTCTCACCTTAAATATTCAAGCCAAAATTCCATACTTTTGGCGTACATGATGATGAAAGATCCTAAAAAGAGGAACATACAAGGCCGTGCCGCACCGAGATAGGCTTCCCAAATCCCACCTATCCAATAAATCACATTTTTACTAATCTGTCCGTTCTCTTTGTTCACACTCGTCCCGAGCCACCCTAGAAAATTCCGCGACCTTCCTTCATTCGCCAAGTAGAGCAGGAGAAAGGCAATGGGTGTTTGAAATATATGATTCACGATCTGGGTGACCAAAAATTCACAGCCATCTTTTCTCACTTGTTCTTGTTCTGTTTTGTCCTTACAATTGAGAGCGTCTAATTCTACTTTTAATTTCAGTCTGTGACTCTCTGTCTTTTTCTGTTCCATTCCGCGTTGAAATTTTTCGTTGAGGTGGATCATTTGATTAAACGTGAATGGAATCAACTCCCATTGGTAATACACGCAGGCCGAGAGGTAGACGACACAAATTGTAAAAGTACAAAAAAGAATGTCCATACTAAGTCTTGTCCTTGACATTGAAATACTCGATGTAGAAGTAGATTTAATATTATTATTTAGTTTGGAATCAGGCACAAAACTGTTTTCAGTACCGGTATCACTCGCTAGGTAATTTTGATGTTCAATTCCAACTCCGAGTGTGCTCACAACTATTTGAGAAGGGATGTAAAATAGTTCAAAAAGAAGCCAACATTGCACTATAAAATGAACCGTTTTCTTTACTCGGGATTTTGTACAGTGCAGTTCTTTTGTAGTGCTGTTCCATTCGTAGGGAAGAACGCACAAGAGGGAAGTCACACGAAAAAATCTATTGATGGACTGATAAGTTACTTTTGAAAACATGTTTTCTGAAGTTTGAACCAAACAAAATAATTTTTAGTGTAAAAAGTAGACTGCAAATTGTCAATCGTCCTTTGAAATTTGCAAATATATCACTCAGGTCCATAAAGTCTAAATTCTAAATTCTAACCTTCACTTGGTAAACTCGGAAATGACTCTGAGCTCTAAGCTCCAATGTCTAAGGTAATTTCTATATTCTCTTTTGAGTTTTGACACGGATTATGTGTATGAATGCAGTGTGTAGTGTGTACTCTAGTAATTAGTAGTTATATGGGTGGAGAATGGAGAAGACACAAATCCGAAATAGCTGCCGATCAATATGATAATTACTCTGAGTATTTATAAAATATTTTAAGAGTGGACATTCCATTCCCATTAGTCTCCCATATATAAGTACTTTATTATGCACAGTATATTATTATATAATCCATATTTTATGGCGCATGATATATCAGAAATCATTGGTTCAAAATAAGGTATATGATCAATTATCAATAGTTATTATAGACTCCAGCTTGGTCGCATTTCTACTGTGTGTTTTGTACCTTGACTCTGGACACTGGACACTGGACACGAGCCTTATTTATGTAATTACTCCGGTATATAATAATTAAAATCATGATTTTATTCATTATCCATTATCCATTATACCTCGTGTGGAGTGTGGACTTGCTAATGAAAGTCACAATCTATTTAAGCATCATTATTATTATACTGAGGGTTGAGGAAAGAGGCAATGGTAATATTATGTACATACAGTATTTAGGCATTCAATTACATCTTACATCATTTTAACATAGTTGCTTCCGCATTGAGTATTGATGTTGGAATTCGGAAGCAATTTTGATGTTAAAAATAAGTTAAAATAATGATGTTAGAATGTAAGTATTTGCTGTGGA
>JAQGBH010007739.1:0-10603 GCA_034698265.1 Sminthurinus aureus | reverse complement strand
ATTAAGATCCGTTCAGCCGTTTGGGCTCCAAGGATGCCCCTACGATTTTCTTTGTGAACTCAAAAGGAAAATATATCTTCCTTCCCTTAAGTATACATGAATGTTATCCATAGCATAAAAAACTTGAATTCCAAGTCTCCGGCACCAAGTATTAGGTTTTTTTGTATAAATTTTATCACAGCTTATGTGCTACATAATAATACATTTTATTTTTTCACGCTGGTACTAATAGTTAGTAATAGTACTTATAAAAATTATCTTGCACCTATAGTAGAAAGTTAAAATTGGAGTGTACAAAATTTGAATGAATGGCCAATGTGTATGTTACATCACATTGACGATTAAGGTGATTGAAACCTAACTATTATTATAAAGGGTAAAACAGGTTTATAGTGTCGCTTTTTTTTTGAAAAAAAAAAAAAGTGTGACAGATTCGAAGAGTACTCCAAAATTTACTTTGTACTGTAGTTTACACACTAGGCTCAAAGAGTTTAAAAATATAAACACATCATTTTGGCATTTGACATCTTGTGTTATTAAATCTTCATTGAACATCTCGTTTGCTTGGATTTACAAAGGGGGTTGAAAAACTTTGATTTGATAAAACTATATCCTATTTTCCGTTTGTATATATTTTATACTCAAGTATATTGCATTAAGCACACATGTTTCTCAAATATTGCATATTTTTTATTGAAGGTTGTTTTCTATTTTCTACGTACAAAATAGGTGTTATATTATGTAGTCTTGTGGAATTTATTCGATTGGCCCTTCTTTTTTGGCATAATTCTGAATCGGATAGTGATCACTGTATTTTTCAACATGTTCTTCCATCTCTTTCATCTGATTGATCAAATTGGGTGTCATTTTTTCATAAACGTCCGTAAACAATAATCTCCAATCTGGTTTTAAAACTTTTTCTGCCTTGGCAAAAGATTGCAATACCTATATCAGAAGCAAAATGAAAGGTGAAACATTTTAATAATACATAGAGTACAAAGTAAAACAAGAGAAAGTTATAATATGTACATGTATGTAGTATGTCCGCAGTATAAGAGTGAATTTTCAATGTTTTATGAATCTTCATAACATGATCATTTACTCTAAATCCAAAGGGATGAGGGATGTGAGAACGGAAACATGCGTAGAAAGTACTAACAACTAATTAAATTGTCATTCAAGTAACTATATAGTATAGTTAATTTACCTTTGTCTTGGACTTTTGCTTCCACGCTTCTTCCTTAGCATCATCCCACCAACCACGTCTCACCATATAATTTCGTAGTCTACTAATAGGGTGATCTGTAGAATCCCAATATCTAACTTCATCTACAGATCTGTATGCACTAGAATCATCGGACGTACTATGATGACCTATTCTATAAGTCATGGCTTCAATTAAAATTGGACGGTTTTCATTAACTGCAATTTCTCTGGCTGCTTTCATTACATTATAGACAGCAAAAACATCGTTTCCATCAACTCGAATCGAACTAATTCCATATGCTGGACCCCGCCCAGCAATCCCATCTCCTCTATATTGTTCATGGGTTGGAGTACTGATAGCATAGCCATTATTACGACTGCAAAATTTAAAAGTACAAAAAATGTATTAGAATACTTTTTATGATTTTAATAATATGTGTAATTACTATACCTGCGCGTAAAAATCCAAGGTTTTTCAAAAGTTTTGTATTATTACACGTAATATACATTATAATACTCCACAATATTTTTTATCGTTTGTATACAAAACTGTAAATTGAATAGGTGTATACATGTATTACTTACCAAAAGAAAATAACTGGACATTCTAATGTTGCTGAAAAATTGAAAGCTGCATGGGCATCCCCTAAAATCAGCATAAAAATATTTTGTGACCATCAAGAATCTGAAAGATGTTCCATATATATATATATTGTGTGTGTAATGTTATATTTTATACTTGCATAAAAATTTAAAGTATCATGAAGTATACATATATGTATATATACATAAATAGGTTTTACCTTCAGAAGCAGCACCTTCCCCAAAGTAACAAGCTACACAAAGTCCATTCTGTGCGCGTTTAAAAGCATATGCAGCTCCAACAGCTATGTAAGTAAAATGTTAATTACATACACAAGGATTACCTATATTCTCGAAATGTATACGGTATATGTACACTACTGTGCACATTAAATGGACATACATATAAATATGTGTTTTTACACAACTTAAAAATGTCTCAATGGTTAGCATAAAGGCAACAAGAAAGAAAACTAATGAGAGTAAATGAGAGTTGAGAGTTGACAGCAGTAAGTAGTTATTTACCTTGAGGAAGCTGAGTACCCAATGGAGATGAAATAGTTACAAAATTTAAATCTTTGGTTCCATAATGAACAGGCATTTGTCTTCCTTTTCCTAAATCCAATGCATTTCCGTAACACTGATTCATAAATTGGTCTAAAGGAAATCCTCTCCACATTAGAATTCCTGCCTCGCGATATTGTCCGAATACCAAATCCTTGTCATTTAATGCTGCTGCAGAACCAATATGTGTTCCTTCTTCTCCTATTAAATTTTTAAAGAGAGTATAAAATATACTGCTGCATTATTAATGCATATACCATTTCATATGTATGGAATGCGAAAATTGACGCATATGTATAGGTAGATAAGAGAGAAAATCCTGAACCGGTTTTGTACCAAAGACATATATATATACATATATGTATGGTTGTACATAGAACATAGATTATTTGGGGAAAATGGATGTTTATGTTAATATTAGAATAAAACTCGATAATTTTGTAAACTCACCATAATTTGTCATGTAAAAGGATATTCTACCCTGTCTTTGAGATTCATACAAAATTCTGTCCATGGAATTTAGGAGTGTCATGCTCTTGTACATTTTCACTACAGTTTCTTCGGGAAGCTGTACGAAATTTTATAAATATTATGTAATCCAAAGAACCTTTAATAATAACTTGTTTTTCGTAAAATAAGTGTTGAATCACAAAAATATTACAAAATATTCACCTGTGGATCTTGATCCGGACTTAAAACTACTCCTTTGTTATCCATAATACGATATACTGGAATACCATCGTATAAATCGGATTGTACAAACTCCATTTTATTTGTCCATTTTGCTTTACTTCCAGGAAAATTTGGCCTGTCGTCTTCTCCATACTATATTTTTGCGTAAAGATAAATAGTTTGATCAGATTTTCACGTAAAACAATATTATATGCATTGTGTATTGCAAAATCCTATAGTATAAAGTCATGTAGGTTCCATGCAAGTAACATTTTCAATATACATGAAAAAAAAACTGCTAACAAATATATGCATAATTTCTGGAATTTACTTACACGTATTGGACCAGTTGAAAATTTTCGTGATGATATGAGACTATTAAAATTATTATCAAAACGAAGTACAGAAGATAAAGACAAAAATTTTGGCAAATCTTTGGAATGTCTTGAATTTACAACACATTTTAATACCCTGCTTGCCATTGTACTATTTCATTAATGTGTATGTATTTATTTATATTTAAGGTCAGAGATAATTTCCCATGTAATAAGTAGGTTTTTTAAAACTAAAAACAAGACTAACTAATGCTGTTAATTTTATAAATTTTTTTCAAAAAAATAGTCTTTAATAAAGCTCATGCTTAGAAATATGTACAAAATAGATGAAGGACTCTTAGAAATTCAAATTGAACACGAACCGCTATGAACTAAGCCTAAAAAGATCCATTGGATTTCAAAGGTGTAAGTTGGATGTAGCAACAAGTGGTACATTTATGCAATGTTACATATTATAGCAGAGACATACTTCAAAGAAGTCCATAAGTAATAAAAGTAATAACTGATAATACCTATTGATGAAAAACTGTGAACTTGCAAGCTTTTATGAAATAATCACTTCAAAAGACAACAAACATCAACACAAGATATTATATAGAAATTTCTATTTTCGAAATCTAATGTTGCGCTTTTTATTTTTCGATAAATAATTTTAATTCGATTTTCGATACAGCATGACGACCATTAATTGGTGTAAGGAGATGTTTTACATTTATACATATCAAGTATTATTTTACTACGATTATATTATGGTTTCTTTGTAAACGCTTAAACCTACTCCTTTAAAAATCAAAATAAATAACTAAATTTACAATCTCTCTGCGTTAGTATTGAGTTTAAAAATATACTGTACGTCATCTTATAGTGTGTGTTTTGTAAATTGAACAAATTTTTTTATACAATGTCATTTTTTCTCTTCAAATTTTTGATACACATTATAATATTATTATTACACATTTTATTGAAGTTTTATTTATTGCTTCTGGGAGTATATTATGTACATATATGTATTATAGAAAATTACTTTTCATTTGCATTACACGTTATAACTACATTCTTCTAACTTCTAATCATAGTGTGTACTATTTATGTGATGTACAGAATGTATTATAGGGTACTAAGTACTGAAGTAGTACAACATATTATTATAATATGTACATTTGACTGAGCTACAATTTGATGTCTAAAATAAAGTAACTGAAATACACATGTACTAAATATTTCATATACAAATAATAATCATTAGATATTAAAAATAAGCTATGGAGGAAAGCTAAACTATACTTAGGTATAAACACCGTTAAAAATCTTTTAGAGTACAAATAATAGTGAATAAATAGTACACATACATAATTTCAACAATTTTTAACAAAATACGACACACATCTTCATCAATGTCAATAACGAAGGATGTAATATTATGATAATATAGTAATATTCTTAAAGACTATATATAGGTAAGTCGATAAATAAATATTTTTTACAGCCTAATAAGTACATATATAAGAGGCATAAATATCAGTTATGAATACAGGACAACAATCATTTTATATTATTATATATGTATACATAAAATATGATTTGTATTATGCAAACAGACATATGAACGTATTATGTATTATTAGTTCTGACAAAAATGACTTTTAATGTACCAGAGAAAACATTTTTTCAAATAATTGATACTAATAATTTTTGTTGTAACATTATCATAATATTGTACTGAATAAAAATGAATAAAACAACATAATATGCATAATATTATTATACTTTCAATTTGTTTTCTTTCTAAACATATCTGCAAAAAATAGTAATAGTTCCTTTTCATAGAAATAGATAGCTGCACAATTGAGAACAAAAATAAAAAGGCCAATTACGATAAAGACAAATCTTCCTAAAGTAATTACAAATTGTAGTCCATTAAGAATGAGAAAGGCACTAAGAAAAAATGCCATAATGAATCTTTTGGGTTTCCAAAATTCAAATGGATCAAAATCACATCGTCCAAATACATCTCGAATCAGGTACACACTTTGACTAACACGAAGACTCATATTAAGACCATTAGCAATAAAAAATCCAATACTTCCAAATAGATGAACAAAAATAAAGGCACCAAATAAAAATACTCCAGAGAAAATGACAAGTTTTTGATTATATTGATCTAATTGATCTTGAGTCATGGCAGCAAAAGTAAAAGTCTCTGTGATTCCATTCATAGCCATAATGAGTATATAAATACAATTAGCTTGTAACAATCTTGTAGCTATACCTTCTTCACTCAAATTTTCACCACCATATAAAAATAAAACAGAATTACTATAAGGTAGTCCATATACAATTGCAGTTAAACCAATAATTATCATTAGACGTACTAAATTACCAAGTACATACGCACAGTGTCTAGAGGCTTCTGAATCTCTAGGTGTAAATTTTGCACATCGATGAAGTGTTTGAGAAAAATAAAAATAAGAACTTTCTTCTATTGGTAAAAATACAAATCTTGCAGCCAAAGAACCCAAATTAGATACAAGATCATACATTCCTTGTTCTTCAAAAGACAAAAGATCAAAAAATGTCATCATATATCTTTCTCCTTCTGTAAGAATTTGTTTTAAAATTCCTTGTTTGAAAAAACTCCATGTAAGTTGAGTTAATTGTGGAGGAATTTTGTACTGTTTAAGATTTGGAAAAAATTCTTGAATTGAAGTAAATGGTAAAGGATTTTCAGAAGAAGTAGAAGAGGAAAAAGTAGTAGTAGTAGTAGTAGAAGTAGAAGTAGAAGAAGGCGTTGACTTATTTTTTACATGAATATACCAATAAAAATATCCATAATAAATTGAAGAAACAACAAATACAGATACTAAAGTACCTAATGCATAGGCAAGAATTGCATAATTTGGAATATAAACTACAGCTATACATAAAAATATTGAACGGATTGCTATTAAAGTTGTATCACCAATAATACGAAGTTTGGAAAATAAAAAATACTGTCCAATAATGTATGGAACTTCAACAAAAGAATCCAAAATAATGGCACCACAAAGTATCCATACAGAATTTTGATATTGTTTTGATATAGGTGCATCAGGTTCTGTTCCTGGTTGTGATAATAAGTAGCACCATATATAGCTCAAAAATATTGACCATATTACTGTATTTGGAACTACAAGCCATATTAAATTTATAGTCTCAGACCATAAATCAGTCTCTTGTTTACGTTGACATACACGTCGAAATGGTTCCCGACTCAAAAACATGATGGTTGAATATAATAGTGCTAATCGTACGTTACAAATTCCAAGTATATCATGTGCAACATAACGAAGAATAAAAGCGTTGAGAACAAAAGTAAAAATACGTATAATTACTTGAAAAACTATATTATAAGACGCATTTCGGACACTACCTGATAATATAACATCTGAATTATTATTTCTTTTGATTGAAGCTCTTGATTTGGATTTTTTTGGTGAACCAACAATTTCACCATCATCAGACGATGAAGTACTTTCATCCAATAGTGGAGATGATCTTCTAGCTCTTGGACGTTCCATAATAATAATAGTAATATCCTTTATCCTCTTCTTCCTTTCTATTAAGATATTATTTGTGCATTAAAGGGATTTATTCCTCTTGTAAATAAATAGGCTGGACATCAATGGATATAATAATAATATATTATGATAATATATTAAGATGGTACGCAATACGAAAAAAAGGACTACAAGATAAACAAAAAACACAAAGAAACAACAACCACATTGCATTACTATTTGTATCATGCCATGCAACAGTGAATAAATAAATACATATTATAGTAAAATGGTATTATATCCTTGTACTGTTACAATAATAGTAATAATAATAATAATAATTCTTATTGACATCACACTATAAATAACAGCTTTCATTTTACGTACCTTTATTTGTCAAATGTCAAACGGTATAGTTTGTTTCCAAAATATTATTACTAGTGTTTTGAAACATAACTTCTATTCTAATGAAAAGTGTAAGATATATGAAGCGATAAGACAACGAGAGACCAAGTAGAGAGAAACATTTATTGTAGTCAGCCCATGTGGAAGATTTCAAAACACTGCAAACTGCAAATTATAAATCAAGTAAAATTAAACAACTTGGAAATATTATACACATACAAGGTACGTGGACATAGAATTATGTCCACGTACCTTGATACATGCTCAGTAAAATATTGACAGTTATACTTGTTATACATAGTAAGTTTGTCCAGAAAAACCAAACAGTTCCATAATATACTTCTGTATCAATATTTTCAATCGCAGTTAATAATCAATTGTTATTACCTGTTTATTTTATGACACCTACTATAATGTTACATTACTGAAAGACGTTGTCTTTTATTGGAATTAATTTCAACAACAATTATACATCTATCACTTTTATCGTAATTCTAAAATTAATTTGACAATATTCGAATACCCGCCTCAGTTTGGCGGTTTAAAAATTCATATGTAAAAATTCTGAGTTAAAAATAAAAAATCATGAGTTTATCAGTGTAAATCTCAATTAAACCTGATTTATCAAGTGTATTAATCATAATAATTATTTTGTTTTGTTTATTGTTTTTTTTTTTTTTTTACAAAAATGACGGAAGTAATAAGTACAACGACATGGGAAATTATACAAGAAGAAGATAACAGTACAACAACGCAAAATTATGGCAATGTACAGCAAGAACAAATCGAAGTGAAATCAACAACAAAATACATTTGTTTTGCATGTTTATCTCCAATAACTTACAGTGATGTTGAAGACACTTCTTCAACCCGTGTGCAAAATGATGAGTCTAATAGTGTCATTCAGTTATTATGTAAAGCATTAAAATTCCCTTCATGTTTACTATTAAAAACATGGGTTTGTGAACAACTCAAAAATGTCCAGCTCGATTGTTGTCATTCCTGTTATACAAAATTAAGTGAAGTTGAGCAACTACGAGCTCAATTAGATATTATTGAACAACGTCTTGAAATTATTAAAAATGAATTAAAAGTATGTATTTTAGCAAATTATCAAAAGGAAGAAGAACAACTAGATCAACAAAAGGGCACCAATACAGAGAAGAGTGAAGAAGAACAACTCATAGATTCATTACATTCTCTAAGGAGTTTATTTGTTCAATGTAAGTATCTTAGTTATTAGTATATATTATATACTAATTCATAATTATTTCACACTATTAATATGCCTAAAAATGTTTTAAGGTTTAGTAACTTGATTTATATTTTATTGTATTTTTTTTTTGTATTAAACTATAGTGATATTTGATAACAATGAAAATGTGTTCTACTAATAATAATTTATATAGGTTGGAGTGATTGCAAAGTTGAACTTCCAAAATTAACCGTTGCTGAAGCCCAGTTATTACCCAATAAAAAATTAAAACTAATCAAAAATAATTCATCTTCTTCACAGTCTTTAACTTCATCGAAACGGGTTCGGAAGAAAAGTACAAAAATACTTGAAGCCGAGAGAGATGCAAAGGCTACTTTGAAAAAAAGTAGTAATAAAGTAGTTAATGAAAGTGATGATAAAAATGATATTTCTGTTGCCGATTATGAGTCTGTCAAGGAAGAAAATAGTGTTTCAAATGAAGAAAAACCTGCAACAAAAGTTAGAAAGCAAGTGAAACCAAAACCGACATCATCGAAATCATTCATAAGAAGAAATCAAATTAAAAATAAACCAAAACTTACTAAAAGTACTACTACTCCGACCAATACTAACACAACCACGACTGAATCTACTATTAAAGCTGAATCTAATGTAGGTGATGAATGGATTGCAACTAATGATACAATTATTGTCAAAGAGGTACGAAAGAAATTAGAACCAACAAAAGTTAAAACGCCTAAAAGAGGGTCTACATCTTCTTCTTTAACAACCAGTGTGATTCAGAGTTATTCCTGTAGTCGTTGTGATAAAACATTTCAGACAAGAGCTGCCATGAAAACACATATTGCTAATATTCATGATAAAACTTATAAATATCTGTGTGAATTGTGCTCCCAAGGCTTTCAAGTGATGTCCATGTTGAAAAGGCATAAACAATATGTACACACTTCAATTAAAGCTTTTGAATGTGAGGTGTGTAACATGAAATTTAAGAGATCTCATCAACTTTTTTATCATAAGAGAAGACATACAGGAGAAATGCCATTCATTTGCCATTTGTGTGGAAAAGGTGACAAAACAAATAATATTAGAGTTTGTATACAAAAAGAGTTATTATTTTGTCTACTATTATTTGAAAATATTACATGTGTGTATCTTATTTATTATGAATTTATTATATTGCAGGTTATATTCAAGCTGAACGATTGAGAATGCATCTTGAAATTCATAGTGGAGAAAAGAAATATCCATGCCCTATACCAGGTTGTAACAAGTACTTTGCTATAAAGCAGTATGTTACGAATCACATACATGATACTCATGAAAAGCGTCGAAGAAATAGAAATCCGAAAAGACAAATATCTAATACAAATACTGTGGAAATAATAGTGAACGAAGAGAATAAAAATATGGAACAATTGAAGAATTCTAATCAGATTAAAAAATCTAAATTGTCAGAATCTACTATGGACAAAATAGGTCATGACCAGTCCATAGCAACATATCATTTAGAATCCTTAACACCTGTACCATTAAATTTGGTAGAAAACGGTCATGTTTCAACAACTGTAAAAGTGACGACACATACAGAAAATGAACCATTACTTATTGAAGAACTCCATGTTGGTGAAGTGATAGTGCCGCTGCCGAATGGTGAATACGGCGAAGAAATAGTTGTTTTTCGCATCCCTTAATTACATGTTTGCGTACGTTTTGTGTTCCAAGATTTATTTATTTCATTATTAATTATTATATTGTATATATTGCATACTAATAATTATGATTTTCTATATATATATATACTATATATTAAACATTTTTTTACCTGATCAAAATAACTCAGTTTTTAATTTTGCAAATGTAGCAATTTACGCGGGTACATGTGTTACCTAAAACCTTTTATAACGTTATAATATAATATATTATTATATTTAAAGGTGTTTTTGTCAGTAGATTGTACACATTGAACAGTATTGTGTATTATATAAAAAATATTTTTTACTGATGGAATTTTCAGACCTTCATATTTTATTCAAAATCAAGTTTGGTATGATTAGTTGTTTGTTCAAAACATAACAAATATGAAA